>JAJLXW010000480.1:0-21308 GCA_030571515.1 Monosporozyma aquatica
CATAAAAGATCCAATAAACACAAACTTTGTTTATTATTTCAATAAATTTGGCAAATTTTAAATTAACCAGTCCTACTATGGTCACCACAAGATAAAATACAATGACTGTATAAAATATTAGATGTGTCTCGTCGATAAGATCTCTATTTGCCATCAGTATCAAAGAAATGGTTAATTGTGCACCAGCAAAAGTGATACTCGTGCTCATAGTCCAGTTCCCAATCAACATTAACCAACCTGTATACCATGAGCAAGCCAGTTTAAATGGTTCTGGTGCCAACATTGCACTACCGACATGAATTTCCATGGGGAATTTAGAGACAATCTCACCCAGGGACAATGAACAAAACCATATACTGACACCACTGATTAGGAAACCCAACATAATGGTTAAGGGACCACCATTTAATAAACCAATAGCCATGCTCGTGCACATGCCCAGGACCGGGCTCATTAAACCGAACCCCAACCCAACAACAGAACTTCTAGATAGTAAAGATTTATCTAGTTCTTGCTGGTAGTTGAAATGTTCCACAACTTGTGGTTCTGTATCATCCTCTAAATTTTCATGTATTATGGTATGCAAGTTATCTAATATGTTATTGGGATCTAAATTGACGCCATGCATACTGTCCCTCACGGATTCTGGCAGGATATTATATGTGGGCATGGAAATGATATATCTCAATGGTCCTTATCCCCGGATCAAGTTCAGTTTAATAAACGTGATAATCTTGTTGGAAAAGGTGCAAACCTTGCTTGAGTAAAAAGCCCGTATACTAGATTAATACTCAATCGTATTCCTTGCAAAAATCTCAATTAAATCAGCACTGGGTTGATATTAACGTGGTAGTATTGTGCTTGTGAGATGTGGGTTTTCTGTATTAAGATATGTATCCTGAACTCAACCCTTTAGATATAGCTATCAGCTTCTATAATTGACTGAAATCTTTAAAAGCCATCTCTAACTTTTTTTTTTCACATCCAAATTTGATGAAAAGCTTTTTATAGTGACGTATAAGTAATAACATCTAGTAGATCAGCGGCTAAAGAAGGATAATTACTAGCTCTAAGAAGATCTGCATTAATATGAGTGAAGAGCTGTTTGATGAGTTTGGGAACTTGCTGGGTTCAACTACCGTTCCTGATTCTCACGATAAGAAAGAAGAAAGTAGTGACAAGGAAGAGCTCATATCATCTAATGAGGTGGAACGAGATAATAATAATACCAGTACTGTTGTTAAACAAAGTGATTTAGCAGCTGTTGATATCCTTGTAGAGACTGAAAACACACAGTCTTTAAATCAACCATTAATTAAACCCAGGGAAGCTCCCTTTAATCCGAAACAATATGTGTACCCTCCCATGACAACAGATAAATTACCCCCGGTAACATATGACAGAGGATATATGTTAAATATGTGTTCACTCCCAACTAGATTGAGAAATGTGGCTTTTGTGGGTCCTAAGAATTCAGGGAAAACCTCTTTAATGGATTTAATTGTCATGGAATCTCATCAGATAGATAAATTACGTGGTGTTACTAAAGCGGTGAAACAAGGTTGGAAACAACTAAAATTTATGGATACTTTTAAACAAGAAGTGGAAAGAGGAATGAGTATTAAATTGAACGGGATGACATTGTTGACTACTGATCTTCATGATAAATCTGTCGTTTTAACCATGGTTGATTGCCCGGGCCATGTAGATTTCATGGATGAAGTCACTATCGCCTTAGAAGCATGTGAAAATGTGATGATCTGTATCGATGTTGTAGAAGGGTTAACCTCGGTTGTGGAACATTTAATTAAACATTCTTTGAAAAGGGGTAAATACATTGTGTTTATCTTTAATAAATTAGATAGATTAGTGTTGGATTTAAAATTAACACCAGAGGATTCATATTTGAAATTATTACATTTGGTCACTTCAATTAATGAATATATTGCATATCTTCAACGTAAATCTATTGTGACCTCTGCGACAGAATATTCACCTGAGCACAATAATATCATATTTGCCTCTAGTAAACTTGGTTTCACTTTCACAATAGAAGAATTTGTTCTTAGATGTTACCGTAAGGAGTTCCCACATAAGGGGGATAGAGATAAATTCATTAAATCATTGTGGAATAAAAAATATTTCCTAAATTTCATTCTAGAACCAATTTATAAAGTGATTACGATGACATTAACGTATGATAATGAATCAATTGATGATTTAATGACAGAATTGATCAATTTAAAAGTTCTACCTCGGGGTACTATAATCCCTAAAGAATTTCAAGATCCACATCCAATATTAAGATTTATTATGTCTGAATTTTTTGGTAAGAACCAAACTGGATTATATTCTGCGATTCAAGATCATATGACACCGCCTACTGTCACTGAGGAAAAGGAAACGTATGGTATGGTAGCACGCATATTAAAATTTGTAGATTATTGTGGTGATGAGTATATGTTTACTAAGATTGAATCTGGTCGTTTAGGAGTTGATCATCAAGTTGATATTTTCCCTGAGGTGGATGCCAGGGATAATCTTTATATTGAAAAGATTATGATGATGGATGGACAATATGCGGTTCCAGTAGATGTTGCCTATGCAGGACAAATTGTGTTGATTAAATCTACTAGTATAGCGAAACATGTCACGAACCAATGTTTCATAGTGGCACAAGATGTTAAATTTGACGCCCAAACAATTGCACCATCAAGGGGGTATATAAATAAGAATTGTGTTAAGATTGATATTGTTCCATTGAACCCGAAGGAATTACCTAAATTAGTAGAGGTATTAACGACAAAAATTTTGAAATATTATGCTGGTGTAACGATAAGACAAGATGAACATAGTGAGGTGTATTATATATTGGCACCTGGAGAATTATATCTTGATTGTTTATTATATGATTTACGGGAAGTGTATGGTTGTATTGAAGTGAAGACTTCATCACCACCGATATGTGTAGTGAGAGAAAGTTGTGATAATGAATCCTTTGCGTCCATTCCTGTTAAGAGTGAAGATGATGATTTTATGATTAGTGTGAGTGCTAGTAAAATGGATCCTCGTATAATTCGAGATGCTCTTGATGGTGATTTACCCGTTGAAGATAAATTGGGTCCAATCTTACGTGGGAAATATGGTTGGGATTCATTACAAGCTAGAAATATGATGTATACAGATGGTATGAATATGTTAATTAATGATACCATACCTGATGAAAGTGATGTTGAGATGTTACGAGAATATAAAGAGATGTTTATTCAAGGGTTTAATTCTGGTGTTAAAAATGGACCATTATGTGGACAAGAGATATTTGGTGTTCGATTTAATATATTAGAATTTCATAAATTGTCATCCGGGGATCTTAAGCCATATAAGATAATGCCTATTATGCGGAAGGCATGTTATATTGCTCTTTTAACTGCTGGCCCCATATTATTAGAACCGATATATGAAATGAATATTGTGACGCGTATAGAATATATTCCTATTGTGGAACAAGTGATAAATAAGAGAAGAAAGGGTCGAATTACTGTGAGTAGAGAGATTGTGGGCACGCCCTTTATAGAGATACGTGGATATATTCCTGTGATGGAATCCATTGGATTTGAAATAGATTTAAGATTAATGACACAAGGTCAAACTACATGTCAATTAATGAATGTGAATGAAAAATGGGAACGTGTTAGTGGTGATGTGATGAATGAAGGTATAGTTGTACCTAAATTGAGACCTGCAGGGATGGAAGCATTGGCAAGAGATATAGTGATGAAACTACGGTATGCTCGTGGTGAATTAGAAGGTCCGACGTTATCTAAATATATTGATCCTTTATTATATGAAGAATTGGAAAAGTCTGGGTTGATATAGAGTTTTGTGTAATATATAGAGAAAATCGTGAAAAACGAAAAATGAAAAAAAGAAAATTTTTTTTGCGATGGGGCCAAAAGAAAAAGAAAAATTTAAAGAAAAATATAAAGCTCATCTCATCGAATATTTAGTGTTTTTAAAGTGGTACTAGATATATGAAAGATATATAAAAAGAAAGAAAGATAAGATAAGATAAGATAAATAAAGAGCACTGTATATAAAGATGGCAAAAGGGTTCAAATTGAAAGAGTTGTTGAAACATGAAAAGGAGCAACAAAAATTGGATCAAATAGAAGCCAAGAAGAAAGAAGAAAAGACAAATGAGGGAGAAGAAGATATTGTTGTTATAGATGGTGATAAAGTTGTTGATGAGGTTAAGAAGGTGGAAGAGAAGAAGAAGGTGGGTGGGGGAGGAAAAGAAGAGGAGTATAAGAGTGGTGTGTTATCTAAGAAAGAAAAGAGAAAATTGAATAAAAAGAAGAGGGAAGAAGCGGTTAAAGGTTTAGATTTAAATAAATTAGCAGAGAGTGAAAGTGAAGAAGAAGAGGGGGAAGAAGAACCAGAAAAAGAGGAAGAACCAGAAGATATTCCATTATCTGATGTTGAATTTGATAGTGATGCGGATATTGTACCATATCAAAAATTGAGTATTAACAATGTTAAAGCGATTAAACATTGTTTAGAAAGGGTATCATTACCGTGGGATAAACATTCGTTCCAAGAACATCAATCTATTATATCTGGGTCGAATACCGATTCTACCATAAAGGATATATATGATGATACGGAGAGAGAATTATCATTTTATAAGCAGGCTTTAGAGTGTGTGACCATTGGATATGATGAATTAAAGAAGGAGAAAGTGTCATTTATTAGACCGCTAGATTATTTTGCGGAGATGGTGAAGACTGATGAACATATGGATAAGATTAAGAATAAACTTTATGTGGAAGTGAGTGAAAGAAAAGCTCGTGATGAGGCTCGTAGACAAAGACAATTAAAGAAGTTTGGTAAACAGGTACAAGTTGCTACGTTACAAAAGAGACAGATGGAGAAGAAGGAGACGTTGGATAAGATTAAGAATTTGAAGAAGAAACGTAAAGCGAATGAGATTGATGGAACTGAATTTGATGTTGGTATTGAAGATGAGGTTGATTCGTCGTTTGGTCGCGGTCATGGTCATGATGGTGACAAGAAGAAGGGAAGGAATGGCAAGCGTGCCGCTAAAGATAGTAAATATGGGTTTGGTGGTATGAAGAGGTTTAAGAGAAAGAATGATGCTGAGTCCTCAGCTGATGTTACTGGGTTCTCCAATGGCAGAGGCGGCAGCGGCAAGGGCAAATCCAGACCAGGTAAGTCCAGACGTCAGCGTCGTTATTAGTTGTTGTTTAGTGCAAGTGTATAGTAGAGGGTGGGGGATGGAGAGAGTCATATAGAGTGTAGAACGGTGTAGAAAGTCTATATAGTGTGTTATGCCATTGTCTGTTGTCACTCGGTGAACTCTATATTATACTATATTATACTATACTATACCATAGAGTACTCTACACTCTACGACACACCCACACCCCACCGCGCCAGGCTAAACGACAACTGCGAAATTTCCAGCTGTGGCCTCCCGCCCCCCAGAACAAGCGGTATATAAACACCTGCAACAGTCGGGGTCCCAGGTCCCAGGTCCCATACTCCCAGTCAATGTCAATGTCAATGCCCCCCCCGGCCCTACCCAAACACTGCACACACATGAACAAGAAACAAGCATTCCTGCAGGTTTTCCCGCAAATCGTGCAAGACCTCACCGAGACTCTGCAATCATATGGGATGCCCACAGAGGCCATCCAATGGTTCACCAAATCATTGAACTATAACACCCCCGGGGGAAAACTAAATAGAGGCCTCTCAGTAATCGACACATACCGAATCCTGACAAATAATACGGAATTATCCTCTTCACAATATGAGAAAGTCGCAATCCTGGGTTGGTGTATCGAATTATTACAAGCTTATTTTCTTGTGGCAGATGATATCATGGACCATTCACTCACTAGAAGGGGACAACCATGTTGGTATAAACTACCACAGGTCGGTGACATCGCAATTAATGACGCCTTCATGTTGGAGGGGGCCATTTATCATCTTTTATCAAAATATTTTAGACAAGAATCTTATTATATAGATTTATTAGATTTGTTTCATGAAATTACTTTTAAGACAGAATTGGGTCAATTATTAGATTTAATTACCGCACCTGCACAATCTCCTTCCTCTTCCTCTTTCCCCTCCTCCTCCCTCAATAACTTCTCTATGGAAAAACATTCTTTTATTGTTAGATTCAAAACAGCATATTATTCATTCTATTTACCCGTCGCTTTAGCAATGTTCATGTCCGGGATCACAAATACAAAGGATTTAAAACAAGCTCAAGATGTATTGATCCCCCTAGGTGAATATTTTCAAATTCAAGATGATTTTTTGGACTGTTATGGATCCACTCAATTAATCGGTAAAATCGGCACAGATATCCAAGATAATAAATGTTCCTGGCTAATTAATAAAGCTTTACAACTATGTAATGATGACCAACGTAGCATCCTAGATGAAAATTATGGTAAAAATGACCCCACCGCCATCGAAAATGTGAAAAATGTGTTTAATGAGTTAAATTTACCTAATCATTATAAACAATATGAATCACAAACTTATAATAGGTTAAATGACATGATTTCAAATATTGATGAATCTCGTGGATTTAAACGTCAAGTATTAAGTGAATTTTTAAATAAAGTTTATAAAAGAGATAAATAATTGTGCTTTATACGTACTTTATATTATATTATATTATACATCGGAGTTTTCTTTTTCTTTTTCTTTTTCTTTTTCTTGTTTTTTTTTTTAATAAATAAATATTCAATCATTGAAAGGATATTTATAATCATATTCACATATATGTATAAACATACCCTCACCCTTTACCGCCCCGCCCCCACCCAACTATGCTACCTAACTCATCAAATAATGATGCAAAAAAACAACAACAAATTAATACACAAAGTTTATACAGCTCACAAAGAGGCGAAACTCCACAAGATGATGATATAATATATTTTAAACCAAAAAATATTCATTCTTTTAACACTTTACATAATAACAAACACAAATACAACAGTGAAAAGAATGAATATGTCCCAGATTTGGATTTTACCAATATCGTCAATAAATGGGAAAAATTAGACACGGAGTTAACATCAGCACCACCATCCTCATCATCATCAACTAATATTTCACCAATTTTTAATTATAATCATTCACAAGTAGATTCAATACCTTTACCCACTTACAACCTCACCACCACTACTACTTTCCCTTCAACTTTAGAATTAGAAAGAAGATCTTCTTATCTAAACTTCTTATCCAACAACAACAACAACAACAAATCAACTAGTATTAAAACAAGTTTAAGACAACCTTTCAATTCTCCATTCATACCAAGATCAAGAAGACCTTCTTCTTTACGTAGATTGTCTTCTCCTTTAAACATTACTTCAAATGATAATAATAATAATAATAATTCAAGTAATATAGTGCCCGCTCCCTTACCTATTATCCCCACCGATACTACAATGGCAAGCATCGACGTTAATATGTCTTCAACAACAACTACTACTACTACTTCACAATCCTTTTCTTCATTATCACAATATAATAGATCCACTTTACCCATACCAATATATAATAACACAACAATACCCACTAATGATCCTTATAAACAATATTTTAATAAAATAAATAATAATAATAATAACAATAATACAATAAATGATGAGGAGGAACCAATGAATAAAGAAGATTTATTCAATTTAATTAAATCATTACCAAAAGATTTCTTAAATTTACCATATTCACAAAGAAAATCTAAAATTTTAAACCTTTTACCAAATGACAAGATTAATAATTATAAAGAAATTATGTCGTTAATTAAAAAAATTTCAGTATCTTCTTCCATGAGTAATTCTTCTTTAAATTCATTAAATAATAATAATAATAATAATCAAGATAACAACAATACTATTGAAATCCCAATAAAAAATAATAAATCAGGATTATCATTAAAAAGACATAATTCTTTAGCATCACAATATTTAAGTACATTTTCACCATCAAATGTTTCAATACAAAGTTTAAATAATAACAATAACATACAACAAACACAAGATAATATTTCCTCAAGTATAAATTCAAATTTTATTAGACCTAATGAAAAAGGTATGCAATTATTCGATTATACTCTAGAAAGTATTATTGGTTATGGTGCATGGGGGATGATTAGAAAATGTACCAGTAATAATAATGGATCATTAAAAGCAGTAAAGATAATTAAATTTAAAAATAATGAAAAGATTAAAGATAGAGTCATTAGAGAAATAAATATTTGGTATCAATTAAAACATCAAAATATTTTACCCCTTTTAAAATATCAAATTGATAATAATTATGCAATCTATTGTCTCACTGAATTATTTGAAGATGGAACATTATATGATCTTGTATTATCATGGGATAATTTAATTAATTCTAAAATATCAAATGATACACGTTGTAAAATTATTACTTTTTTGTCAAGACAAATAATTGATGCATTAAATTATCTTCATAATGAAATGGAAATTATTCATGGTGATATTAAATTAGAAAATTGTTTATTACAAAAGAATCATAAAGATTTTAATGCCAAAAATTGGAATATAGTATTATGCGATTTTGGTATGAGTTATTATATCAAAGATTGTATTCCAAGGACCAAATCTTCTGATTCACATGTTGGGTCTTTACCTTACGCATCACCTGAACTATTATTAGAAAATAATTTAACCCCAAAAGCTGATATCTGGGCCTTTGGTGTCATGCTATATACAATGTTAGTAGGGAAATTACCCTTTAAACATCAAACAGAATCTCATTTACGTGAATTAATTACATCAGGTCAATATGATAAACAACCATTGTATCAAGTATGTCTAAACAATTATAAAGAGTTGATAGATATTGTCGTTGGATGTCTTACTGTGGATTTAAATCAACGAATACATTTAGAAACGATAAAGAATAAATTAGATTCTTTATTCCATCATTTGAGTTAAACCCCCAGGTTTAATGTGTTATTGCAGCTTATTTATTTTTATTTATTTATTCCTTTAGAACTTAATCGA
Organism: Monosporozyma aquatica; assembly: GCA_030571515.1. NCBI lineage: Eukaryota > Fungi > Ascomycota > Saccharomycetes > Saccharomycetales > Saccharomycetaceae > Monosporozyma > Monosporozyma aquatica. The sequence continues at coordinate 9,084 of JAJLXW010000480.1, forward strand.
TCATGCATATGTATAATATATTCCTATATATTTCTTACTTTATAATATATTCCAGCATTCATAATTTTATACCTTCTTCCTTTTTGATTTAGTGACAGGAAAAATGATAAATAAAAAGCATAAAGACGAAATCACTTTGAAAGGAAAAGGCGAATATTGAATAAGATATACACCACCACAGACATCATATATACACTTAAACCCCAGACAGGACGACTCAGTAGCATTGAACTGAAAGAAATGATCTACTTAAAGACTTTATTAAAAGTTATCGACAACTCGGGAGCCCAAATTGCAGAATGTATCAAAATCTTAAAGAAGGGTTCTCCTAAATCTAGTGGTACCATTGGTGATAAGATAGTATGTGTTATTCAAAAGGCTAAACCCTTAAATCAAAACGTTACTGGTACCGCTAATTCAAATAGAGTGAAAAGAGGTGATATATGTCATGCTGTGATAGTGAGAACAAGACAGAAGAATGGATATCGTAAAGATGGATCTAATATATCATTTGGAGATAATGCATGTGTCCTTATTAACAAAACTAATGGAGATCCCTTGGGGACCAGAATTATGGCTAATGATGGAGTCGTTGGAAGAGAATTGTTGGAAAGAGGACATAAGAAAATATGTTCTTTAGCTAGTAGGGTAGTTTAACTAACAAAACTCTAATAAGTCAATAAAAAAAATTAGATATTACATATATTCTTCAAAATTTCATGCACATATATTTATAATAAATAAAATATCCGGTTTATTCTTGGCAACAGTCAATCCCTTGGATCCATGGGGTTGCTAATAACTGAAACACAGTGATTCGAGCCTGTGGATCTTGTTCAAATATCTTATAAATGGCCCGTTTGCGAAGTAATTGTTTCATGGGATAATCATGAACCAAGTCTTCAAATACATGGAATCGACTTGTTCTTTCAATCTCATCATTGAACTTTTTAAAGGATATGACATCTACAATAGAAGCACTTTTCCACATGTAATGGCCCAATATCATTGTCATATAAACCATCCCACAGGACCAACAATCAGATAATCTAGGGTCATATTGTTCTGTTCCTAATTCTTCAGGTGCTAAATAAGGTTGTGTACCCACTTTATTTCTTTGTTTATGAACATTTACTTCCCAAGCAGTTTGAAACACTGAACTTGTACCAAAATCACATATCTTTAATAGTCCCTGCGGATAAAACAACAAATTCTCCAACTTTAGATCGCAATGTGCAATCCCATGTCTATGCATAAATGAGACACCATTTAAAAGCTGTTTCATAAAACAATCAGCTTCATTGACATTAATGTGTTTATTCTGTTTGTTTAATGTATGAACATAAGAATAAAGATCACCACAGGGGCATAATTCCATTATTTGGATAAATCGTGATTGGTTTAATTGGTTTAATTCCATTAAATCAAAAATATTGATAATATTAACACATTTGTTGAAGAAGGAATTACCAATAATAAATTCAGAAATAATATTTGTGTTATACGTTTCATCAGTTTCATTAGGAGTCCTAGGTTTAAATTCTTTTATTGCATAAAAAATGTTACCATTACGAGAAAAAGTGTAATGTGAATTCTCGATATCTCTTTGTTGCTCAATCCTTTTAATGAAAACTTTGATCTCTCCAGATGATCCAGTATTGAGCCCACCTACTAATTTACCATATTTGCATTTAAGTGTCTTCGTTGTGTCAAAGTTCCCTTTCTTCGTTGTACTTGGTAGTTCATTCGCCTCTGAAGTTCCAAAGCGCCTGTTCATTGTATCATACAAGCTAGCAATTAATTGTAATTGTTTAACATTAATATTTGCCTCTGAATTAACGACTTCTGGTATTGTACCCAGTTTCGAAATCTTACCACAGGCTGGAGATGATTTTATTTGTTCTCCTAAAGGTGCATCTTTACTCTTAAGTTCTTGTGATGGCACTAATGATATTGCATTGTCAACATCATTTTCCCATTTAAACTTCTTAAGCAGATACCTGGGAAATTGAACTATTCCTCTGTCTTTATTTAAGAAGGTGCTTATTAACTTCCCATTCTTTGCATCAGCACTACAGTTCATAAGCTGTGTCATATAGTCAATATGATGACTATGCTTCCCATTGGAGAAATATTTGAATCCATTGGCTACGTAAAGTATATCAGTATTTTCTGTATAATTCTGATCGGTATCTTTGTGGTTCAACTTAAAAGGTACTTTTAACGAGTTATCCATCTGTCTGAAAAGGGAGTAAACTACAAATTGATAAAAAAACTTATATTGGAACCTTTCAATGTTATTCTTGATTGGAATATTACTCTTATTACTCTTTGTTTGGTTTAATAATGTTACCAGGTATCCCTCTTACCTTAAACTGGAATTTGTGACATTTTGAATTTTTATAGCAATGAAATGTTTAAATTAAATGGTATTAAAAGTATGTGACATTATGGAGGACATACGAAGGACTTGCAGGATCAATGAGAAGGTCGAGGATGATTTTTGGACCCCATGAAGTTGAAATAAAAGTTACCTTGTTTTGCTTTGGTGAGAATGGAATGGTAAGAATATAATATTATTTATTAAAATTATGTCTATTTATTTACAGAAGATATGGTTTGAAATAGGGTATATATATATTCCCTTTTTTTGATGGTATTATTCTTCACAAGACTATGTATTCTTGCCAAATTTCATCAATTTGTCCTCAGGTATTCTCTCATGATCAATTTTATTTAAAAATTCATCCAAGATTTCTTCAGATCTTTTATTCTGCATATCGATGGTCTCAAGGGAGTTACCTTCTCTATCTAACATTTTTAATAAGCAAGGAACCTGCACAGATTTATCCTCGTTTCGTATTCTGGTTAAATTAATATTGAAATCTGGGTTATAAAATTTTAAAGTTGGTAAATAATCTCGCCAAAATTTACGAGCCCCCATATGACCATTATGATTCTGAGCTTGGAAGGTCAGTTTCAAAGAATGATATTTCGTTGGATTGATTAAAACTTGTGGTTTCCTTGTGTTGAACGTTAATTTGTTCAACAGAGATAATTGTTTAAGGACTCTTGATTTCCCTGCCATTATTATCCTCTATCTTTTCTTTGTGTGTGTTCGGTCTTTTCTTGTTATATCCCTTATGTATATAATCACTATTTCAACTTGACCAGGAAAACTTCTTCTGCTACGTTGTAGATTTTCAATTTGTTTATAACTTGAATTTCCCCCTTCGAGGTAAACTCTCACTCTTTAAAACCAACTATCAACAAATTGAAAAGAAAAAAAAAATTCACCTTGTTAAGATTGAACAACACTCCATGAAATAGAGAAAAAGTCCTATAGACTGAAGGTTTCATGAGGAAAAATCGTGATAATGCTGGTACAGTTATATATATGTGTGTAAGTATATTTATTAAATGACTAAATAAAAATTAGGGTATCTATCTGTTATCATTGTGGGGGCATCCAATGTGACAGAAGGGCTGTCCAGTTCCATAAAAGAACAGCCATGCAAAGTTTTGGGACATGATATTATATGAAGGAGATTGTGATAGAAAGGATGATTTTTAAAATTCTTGGAAAAGATCATGATATGGATCGTCACCCTGACACCCATAATTCATTTCATCTTCAGGATATCTATCAAATTGGGAAGAATCACCCTGTCCTTGCATTATTGGAGGTTCGTATGGTGTTTCTATACATCTTGCTAAAATCTTATCCCAAATGACTTCTTCAAACCATGGATGATTCTTTACATCTTCTGTACCATTTTGTAAATTACCTAATCTTTGACTTAAGTTTCTATTAATTAAACCTCTTAATAAATCTTGTACAATGGGTTCGAAGTAATCTGGAAATTTTAATGGTGCATTAAGTATATTTTCATATGTCTTAATTGTATTTGAGTCACAAAACGGTGTATGGCCACAAAGCATTTCATAGATTAATATACCAAATGACCACCAATCTACAGATTTATTATATGGTTTTGTGCTCACCACTTCTGGGGCAATATAATCTGGAGTACCACATAAAGTAAATGTCACATCGGGGACATATTTAGCAAACCCAAAATCTGTTATCTTAACATGACCATTCTTGTCTAAAAGAATATTCTCAGGCTTTAAATCTCTATAAATGATTTCTAGATCATGTAAATATTCTAATGCAAGACAAATTTCAGCAGAATAAAATTTTGCCACAGGACTTGGGAATCTTTTAGATTTTCTTAAAAGAGTGAATAATTCACCACCTTCAATAAAATCCATTATCATGAAAACTTGTTGTGCATCTTGAAATGTTCCCCACATTCTAATTAAAAATGGATGTGATATTATTGATAGCATTTTTCTTTCATCATTAGTGTGTTCAATTTGTTTAAATTTTACTATAGTGGATTTTTTTAAGACTTTTAACGCATAAAATCTACCATTATGATTAGATCTAATAAGATGCACTCTACCAAAGGAACCTGTGCCCAAAGTTCTTAATATCTGGAAATCCTGGGGACCATACTTCCCAGATGTTATTCTTCCATGTAATAAAGTATCTTGTGAGATAGACGTGTCATTTACATTAACTTGTTGTGATGGTTCTTGCTGTTGCTCTTGTTCCACCGATGTTTCCGTAGACTCATTCTTCTTTTCTTCTTCTTCTTCTTCTTCTTCTTCTTCTTCTTCTTCTTCTTCTTCTCCCACTTCTTCCTCTTGTTTCAATTCGGCTTGTGCTCGTTGTTCTTGTGCTTGACGATCTTTTAATATTTGTATTTCATCCTTTGGTACTGTATAAACTGGGGAAGAAGAATGATAGATATCAACTTGTGGTGATTGCTCTCTACTGGCCATCATCGCATTTTCATTTGCGGGTCTGGGCTGATGATATGGTAATTCTTCCTTTGGAGTGATACGTAAAGTCAATCGCCTTACCTCGTTGTTCCTCTGTGGATCCACATACATATTTCTTGCGATGGGATTGACCTTGTTTAAATTCGTATGATTAAATCACTTTCTGTATTTTCTGGTCTGTGTTTCTGAATATAAAATTGGATGTCTATAAAAGTCTGTGTACACTTCTTAATCCTCTGTATTTGCCACCGGCTCAAGGTTTCAAGACTCTTAAAGATGAGCTTCACTTTAATCAAACCTCATTAAAAGATTTTCATCTTTTCTTTTTTTTTTTCTTTTCTTCGGCCCTGCGATTTTTTGCCTCCCGCGATTTTTCCGCAGTTAAATTTGCCTTCATCAGGCAAAAAGTTGCTTTCCTACGCTGTTCTTTATGGTTAACGTTATGATGAAGAAGAGGTGTAATGGTGATGAGATATCAGGGAATAGGTTCTCCTTCTTGTCCCTGTTGTCGTGTTGTCGTCAGGCTAATACAACTTGCTAACGCTACCAGACAACAAACGAGTGGGAAGTAGAGAAATAATTCAGGCTTGATACTGATGGTAGATCCATATATTCTTAAAAGTATTGGTGGAACCACTAACATAGACAATGAATTCAACAATGCGATGGCACCAAATACTTGTCCTGTATTCTTGGCTGTCTTCTTATTATAATGTTTCATAATTGTAGCTTCTGTCACAGGACTACATATCCTTGCTAAACTTCTTAACAGAATGAACCAAATAATTATATTGGTCCCATTGGAAAAATTTATCATAATAAAATTGCTCATGGTTAGGAATAACATTGACATACCAATGGTAATTTTATCTAATCTATCCACATGAGTAGACACAGTATGGAAATACTTCTTCAAAATAGTAATACCATAATGAGATGATAAAAATAACGTTATACCACTAATGATCCCATTTGCAGATATGAAATAACCTAATTCTATACTCTTCCAATGATACTTGTAAGTACAAAACAATAGGAAACTTGGCATTATCCCCATAATCACAGACATAAATATGATATCAATAGTCACCAAAAAGATCACATTCCATCTTATTGTGGAGGGTTTATCCTTTAACCATAGTTGTCTTAGGGGAGATAATAATTCAATCAATCTTGTCAAATGATGTTTACTACATTCTTGAAACCTTATCCAATAGGTAGCTGTTCTCATAATTTCATTATCAAAATTAATACTATTATTATTGTTATTATTATTCTCCAATTGTTGTTGTCTAGTAAACTCTAATATTTGATGATGACGTGGTTCCACTATCACAGTAAAACATAAAATGGTAAATAATACACCTGTCCCAATAGCCACATAAATCGGGATAGCATCATTCCCGTGATTCCACTTCACTAACAATGATCCAGCAAGGGGTCCCAACCCAGTAGTTAGTTGCATTAAACTGTTGACAATACTCATTGATGAGATTCTATCCTCAGGTTCTACTACATCAGTGATATAACTATTAACATTCCCAAAAAAGGCAAACATCCCACCACTAGTGGAATTTAGTGTTGCTGCCAAGATAATTAACCATTTATTATAGGGGACTAATGGGGTTAATGTTATAAGATGTATGAAATTACCAATGACTCTAATGGTCCCCATAAAGGCAAACACTTTAACTCGACCATATTGGTCAGACCACTGACCCCATTTCCCACCCATAAGAGTACTAATTATTCCAGAAGAAATTAATGTCATTGATCCAATTTGTGAAACTTTCATTTGAACCTCTTTGGAATCACACGAGCCAATATCTAGACCAGTACAGATCTTATTTATGGTTAAGGTGATGAACGGAGTTAAATAAAGCATCTCAGCAAAACCAAATAAAAACACCAAGATACAAATTACTAATAAACTTGGTCTTTTGAAAACATTCATTTCTTTATGAAGTTCTTTCACCTCTTCAATTCTTTTCTGTAACTTTATATCTTCCCTGTTTCCATCATCAACCCCTGCTTCCATGTCTTCATTTTCCTCTATAACATTATCTGTGGGAATAATACCTCGAATAATGTTATTTTCCCTTATCTCTTCATCATGGTTATCATTATTATCACCATCACTATATTTTCTAATAATATCCTTTACCAGTGGCTCCCTTACAGAGATATCTTCTTCCCTACGAAGCATGATTTGGGACTTGAAATTTGGTTAAACTATAGCTAGATTCCTGTTTGTTTGTTGCACAACAGAACAACTTTATCTTCTTGGCAAAAATGACAAATAAAAGAAGATCACACTAGTAACAAAAAAGAATTGTATAATATCCGGTTTTTTCCTCACTTTTCCTTCTTCACAAGTTTATTTCAGTTCTAACCCTCATACTATATTATCTTCCTTTGAGTCCTGGAGGGACATCAATCCACTTTTCGCTAATAGATACCTCAGTGTCATTACTGTCACCGTTCGACGGGTGGCTGCTGCAAATAGAGTCTTTGTCATTTCCACGGTGTTTTTGGTTTTCCCCGGACCCGTTTTTTATTTTTTGTTGATTCCGCGGAACTGGAAGTATATCTATCATAAAGTGATTAATATCATAGGAAGTCAATATCTATATATACACACAAATATCTATATCTATATCTATACTTAGTTGGCTTTCTTCTCTGCATCTGCGGGAGAGGGCACTGTAATGGTCACATTTCTTAGTAGCACATGACTTACCATCTCTAACACTAACATGAATAAAGAAGATAGGATGGCTAAACAGTAATTAGATATGGTTACACCAATGTCTAGCCATGAACCTTCAGTCTTCAACAAATAAAAGAAATTCAAAGATAAAATATCACTTGTGGAGATAATTAATGTGGAGATGGTATAATCTTTAATATTCAACTTCACATTAAGGATACCTAATCCACACGACAGTATGACATATGGTATTATTAATTTCAACATTAGTAATGCACCCATGGGGAAAGGATCAAAAATTGGTAATAATCTGTACACGGAATCTAATGAAAATGATGAAATGGACGCAACATTACCACAACCGAAAAAGGCAATCTGTAATAAGAAAAAGCCAATTATTGCCACTCTTAACACTTGCAACCAGTTGTCTTTCTTATTTTGTTGTTTCAAATGGGATTCAATTTCAATCCACTGGATAACAAATGCTGTGAAAAACACATAAAATAATGCTTCAAATGATATCGTTAATATAATAAAAGTTGGTGCAAATGTCAAATAAATAATTAATAATCTGACTTTATAATCGTTGTTGGGTCTCAAATAATGTAAGAAGGGAGCCACAACTAATGATACAATTAACAAGAACCAACCGGAAATTTGTGCATCATAGGGTAACCCTTGTCTACGTTGTAACGACATCACTGATCTGTTTGTAACTACCAACATTAATATCACCAAAGTGATTTGTACCATAAATATTGAACGAGACACTCTTGAAATGTTTTTATTGATCTTTTTCAATCCGTATAATGCACTAAGCACAATAAGATAACCAGCATAATTTATTTGGCTCAAACTTTCAATCTTAACTGCATCGTATAACGTGAATGTGGACATGAACCCACATGTAATTAGCCATGATAATCTGTTTAATTTTGAAGTTTTCAACCCACACAGTGATGGGTATCCCATAAGTACAATAAAGATTAAAGTGAAAATCCAACGATGGAAAAATCCATAGACAATAGCTTCATAAACAAAAATAGTGGACAAAGCAATAAGAACCCTTTCCAATATTGTAATACCATGGAAAAATTCTTTAATCCCCCTTTGTAATACCACTTTGTTTGCCATAATTTGAGACCATAAATATAATGGGAATAACAAATACATGTAGAAATTAAATGGTGAACGTTGATAATACAACACATAATTCAATAGTACACCGACAGTGGTGAAAAAGGTGAAATTTAATAAAGAAACTTGCCCCTCCGTACTTTGATTAACAGGAATGATAAACAATTTCAAAAAGATGGTGAATGAATAAAGAATCCACCCAACAAAGCCAAATGTGACAATACTTCTTATCAATCTCCAATTATATGTAGTCAAATACTGTAATGCCTCTAGTGTAATTACCATTAAGTTCTCTGTCATTGAAATCGCTTGAGCCTCTAATTCAGTTTCACCTTGCGAAATACGATCAATAATAGAGTGTATTTCATCCAAGCGTGCTTCAAATGGTTTTTCTACAAATTTATGGAAGTCTGTGAACACAAATTGAGAATTTTTAACTTCTTCCCTTTTCACCACATATTGTTCCAAAATGGTTCTAGCGTTATTATACAAAGCGTTTAGTTTATCACTTTCCTTTCCATTGATATAAGGCAAGGGTAATTCTCCCACGGAATTGGCAGGGTAGTTGACACCAATAAGGTAGGACATCAAAGATGCAATATCGGCTTGTTTAACATCGTTTCTAGAAATATGACCTAAATTCCACGATTCAGTGTAATTATCAGAGATTGGAACTTTATTTTTCTTAGGTTGATTGATACCAGCCCCCCATGCCACTAGGGGAGTTCTGGTATTGTTTGGGTGGCCATCACCATGAGAACCAAAAGCACTCATACCGTGATCAGCTGTAAAAATAAAAGCAGTATCTTCGTCACCAAAAAAATCATTAACCCTACCGACCAATTTAGAAACTTCATCATCAATATATTTCACGTTGTCATAATATTCAGCAGAATATGGTCTATATGAATGACCAGCTGTGTCGCAACCTAGTAAGTGTAAGAAAAACACATTACCATCTTGCCTAATTTCTGTGTTTAATGTATCATTTAGGGTAGAGTTTTGAAATAGAGAATACAAATGTCTGAAAACATAGGCGTCTAACTCAATTGATGATTGTGTGAAATCCTCAAATTCATGCCCATACATCCATGCATCTACACGACTTGGATCAGATGCACCATCTTTAAACATAGGTAATATATCTGGAGAACCGAAAGAGTAAGTATGAGCAGATTGATTGAAAAAACTATCAAAATCAACAGGATTCTCTTTCCAACCTTTAGTGACTGCACTAACATCTTCATAAAACCCAGCAATCATTGCGACATGACCAGGACGAGATTCTGTAGGCATTCTTGTATGTGAGATACCATAAGTACCATTGTTTTCTACAATTGACCTGATAAAGGGAGCTAAATATGCAGTTTCACCTGAGACAGGATGTGTAATTTTGTCAAACGTAGTATCAGCCCTTAGCCCATCGCCCACAATCAGGAATAATCTTTTGGCTGGAGGATTTTCAGTACTACGGTATTGATCCATACCATGGACTAAAGGTGATACAAAATAAATATCAAAAATTGACCATAGGTAAAAAAGGTGGAAAAGGACCCCAATTATCAAAAGGGATACTCTGTTTCTATTCCACATATTGAATAGTTGTGATTGGGTAAGGTATGTGTAACAGTTGCTGCTGTTGCTGGTTTAAATCAGTGCTCTTCCTTACTGTGAGCTCCCATTGTCATAAACGTATAATTTGAAATTTTCGAAGCTTCTTATAAAGATCGCGAAAAAAAAAATGTAAACAGACACGTAAGTCAAAAATATTTAACTGAAAAGGTCCTTCCTCTTAATGTATCATTACAATTCCTGAGCCTGACTTCTACAACAATCAAAGAGAACTTTTTTAAATTGTATTTATTGAATAAATTATAAAACGGTGTGTTATATTTGTATATATAAGGTTGTAAAATTGAAATGAAAAAATATGAAAGTGTTTAAACTAAACACTTTAAGAACTAAATGAGAGGCTTAAGGGGAAATCTTAACCTCTTGATTTGGAATGAATAAATAAGAAAACGAACTAATCATGCTAATGTACAATGCAAATGGAATTTATAAAACGGGTCTTTGTAAAGAAGATTTTCTTGAAGATATCAAAGCTTAACAGTCGACTAAGTCAATAGCTTGTAAGTAAACTTCATGACATTGAGCACCTAGAGTCTTGTCGTATAAGTTGTAGAAGTCACCAGACAAACATTGGTAGAAGACATCCTTGTCACCAATGGCTAAGTTACCTTCTGGGGTGATAGACCAACCGGCAGCGTAGATGGCACCGGCTTGTGGTGGTGGACCATCGAATTGGAATTGTCTGTTGGCAACAATGGAACCGATTCTACCCTTGCCATCAGTTAAGATACCGCCCTTTAAGTTCATTTCTAAAGTACCATCGACCTTACAGGAGACAGCACCGACTGGGTCGGAGGCATCCTTGTTAGTGACTTGACTGTCGTTTTGTTGAGCAGCAGCAGACTTGGTAGCAGCTTGGACTTGACCGTCAGTGATTTGAGAGGCAGCAGCCTTGGTGGTTTTAGTAGCGGCTTGGATTTGACCATCACCGATTTGAGAGACAGCAGCCTTGGTGGTCTTAGCAGCTTGGATTTGGCCATCACCTATTTGAGAGACAGCGGCTTTAGTAGTCTTGGCAGCTTGGATTTGGCCGTCACCGATTTGAGAGACAGCGGCTTTAGTAGTCTTAGCAGCTTGGATTTGGCCGTCACCGATTTGAGAAACAGCAGCCTTAGTGGTCTTGGCGGCTTGGATTTGACCATCATCATTTTGAGAAACAGCAGCCTTAGTGGTCTTGGCGGCTTGAATTTGACCATCACCGATTTGAGAAACAGCATCTCTCTTAGCAACAGAAGAAGTAGCTGGGATAACAGCGATACCGAAAGTAGAAGCATAGTCAGTTAAACCACCCTTGTAAGTGGCAGATGGGGTTAAAGTGGACCATGGTTCGGATGGGACATAAGCAGCCATAGCAGAAGCAGCAATGGCAGCGGAAGCTAGGGTCTTTTTGTATTGCATTTGAAGCTTTTTTTATATTATATGTATTGGATTGTGTTCGATTTGCTTTTCGATGATATCTTCTGATATGAATTATGCTAAGATGATGATTGGATCTAGACAAACTTTTTACCAAAATGATGGTATCTTCCCACTTTATATATGTTTGCAAAAGAAAAATATAATTTAAATTGAAAAATGCTAACCTCTCCATGCGAATTAATTTTTTATTGTCAGCATATACAAAGAGTTTGACATAATAACTTTATTCTTCTTTTCTTTGTATTTTTCACTTATTAGCCAAATCAAATCAGAGACCTTAACCCAGTAAAACTGCTGATATACTTTCTTAATTTAGCAGAGTCCAGCAATAAAAATTCCCTAATCCAGTAAAAATGTCAAGGATCACAGGTGCTGGTCTTTTCATCATCTGCCCCCCCCCCTTACGTTAATAAAATGACGACTCCCATTTGTACAAAGCTAATTATTTCCACATTCGGTGTGCCAACTCTCTATTT
>JAJLXW010000481.1:6015-19328 GCA_030571515.1 Monosporozyma aquatica
ATTCTCGCCAGTCTTAGCACTCACCTCTTGGAATAAAAGATTTTGTTCCTCTGCATAACTAATTGCATCCTCTTTCGAGACCGCTCTTTCTTTTTCACCATTGGCAACAAGATCCAATTTATTCCCAACCATATGAATAACAAGATTATCATCATCTTGAATTTTTTGTTTCAATTCATTGACCCAGGATTTAGCTTTAATTAATGAATCATGTTCAGTAATATCATAAACGATCAATGCAGCATTAGCATTTCTATAATACATAGGGGCCAAAGATTTATATCTTTCTTGTCCCGCTGTGTCCCATATTTCAAATTTAATCACTACATCTTCATTATTCTCATTTTTAATCTTAATACTTTGGGAAAGGAATGCTGCACCAATAGTAGATTCACGTAATTCATCAAATGTATCCTTTACAAACCGGTGCACAATAGAAGATTTCCCCACAGAGGAGTCTCCCAATAAAACTAATTTAAATTGTAACATTTTCTTATTCTCTAATTAAATATATTAACCTTTCTTAAACGTTTGTATATATATATATTCCTTGTATGGAAGGATACGTTATCATCGAATCAAACACTGTGGTTTAACTTTCTTTTTTTTTTTTTATCTCAAATTTAAAATAAGGATCCTTATATTTTTTCATTAAAATCTTTGAAGATGGGGCATTAACTACTAAGTCTATCAAACACTATCTCAAAAAAACAAAAACAAGAAAGAGTTAATACGGTAGGTAATAGCGTATTGAGATTAACGATACAGAACGCAATGTTGTTCAAGAGAAGTATAATTGCTCGAAAAGGGATTTATTTTCGGCCCAGATGGTATACTGCAGGGCCTGTAATACAACCGGCACCGAAAACACATCGATTAAGAAATACAATATGGACATTATCCGGTCTAATGATCACTGTATATTCCACTGGAATATATCTAAGTGAGAAGGATCCTAAATACAGGGAAGTATTCACTAGTGTCGTTCCGTTAAGTGGAGGCCTTTTATTGAAATATGATTATTTAAAGGATAAGATTGATAATTATGATAAAGATTCATTCACTTGGGATCATTTAAAGAGTTATATAATGGGGAAAACTATTGGTATCCCTATACCAAGACATCTTCCTGGTGGTAAGAATCAACAATCACAATCTCAAGACGAATCTCATGCCCTTCCAACACCACTACCACCTCCTCTCCCTATTAAATTGAATAATGTCTCCCTGGGGGGAACTAATGATGTCAAATTGGATCAACTAGTACAAGATATAAATAATATTATTGCCTTTGTTAACAGTTATGATCTTATTAAAGACAATACAATGAAAACACAAATTGATGACTCTTTCCAAATACTGTTAACCAATATCAATGCCTGGAATCAAGATTTTTTGTCTCATATACAAGATCATATTAACGAAGGTACTAGGGATAGAGTACAAGAATTGGATAATAAATTTAATGAACTTGTAACACAAAAGGAAAGAGAAATCGAGAATAAATATAATCACCAATTCATGCAGTTTAAAGAAGAATTAGAAAATAAAGCTGCCAAAACGTTAGCTATAGGCTTACGTGCTAACGAGGCAAAACTGAAAGCCAAGATGGATAATGAGATTGCTCTACTATCTATCACTCAAGTAGATGAATTTAATAAGATCGTGACAAATAAGATCGAATCAGAGAGAAATGGGAAATTACAAAATTTATTACAATTAGATGAAAGAATTAATAAATTTGATGATACTTTACAATCTTTAGATAGCATAATCACCAAAAACACAGTTACTACTAATTTAACTCTTTTATTGAAAAAAATTCAAGATGAAATTACTACTTTCCATAACAAATCCATGTCTAATATAACCCTTAATGATCAAATCAATCAATTGAAATTACTGGCAACTATCTTACCTTATTCCTCTGAGAAGAAAAATTGTAAATGTTGTTCTGGTAAGAATTCTAAGAAAGATCACCATGTATGTAAGTGCTCCATTAAAAAACAACCTACGTTGCTTGATGTTACTATAGATGAACTGGACAATATAACCAAAGATAGTCCGATATTATCTAATGAACAATTGTATAATAGATGGTCACTATTATCACAAGATTTTAAAACTTCATCCTTGTTGAGTCCAAATGCAGGGTTCTTCCAACATTTATTAGCTAAGCTGTTTTCATTTCTACTTTTCACTAAAACTGGTGTTCAACCAGAATTGTTGAAACCAACAAATGTGACTAGTGCACCTAAGGAAGGTACCCAAGAAGATCAATTAGCTGTGGTTTATTCTAGGATACTGAATAATATAAAAATGTCTAACTTAGAAGGGGCAGTATTAGATGCAGTTCAATTAAATGGCTGGCCAAGAATCCTATGTAATGATTGGATTAAAGATGCAAGAAAAAAATTAGAGGTGGAAGCCCTCTTACAATTATTAAGTGATGAAATTAAAACACTATGATTATTTCACAATACTTTTATTTTAATATTTATATATGTATACAAATATGTCTATCAATTTATATTCTTGTAAAAAAAGAAAAGAAGGAAAACGCAACAACAGTCGCTATTTGTACATTTTCATAATCTATTTTAAATTCATTAAATATATGTCTAAATTGTCCTAACTCGATTTACATATCCCCTTACATAATAAATCTCTCCCACATTCCATTAATGCATATGTTCTATTCTCTACGTATCCTGTCTTATTATAAAAATCAGTCTTTTTCTCCATGATGATTTCAGGATCCTTTATTTGTAGTAATTCAGATAAGTCTTCAACAGCCTTAGATAATAGATTTTGATTATCAACAAAGATCTTAGTCAAATTATGTGATGCATCAGAATAAAAAGCTACTGCAAATGACCATTTCAATGCGGTCCTACCTTCATTTAATGTTCGTATACTATCTGTTAAGAATTGTCCCTCAATCCAAGATATTCCCATCTTTTCTTGTAACGCCTTCACTTTGCTCTCCACAGTTTGTCCTAATTTCCAATCTAATTTAGCAGAAACTTCATGTTCATTAAACATTCTATAATAAAAAGTATATTTCTTCATTGTCTTTGCAATATCGTCACCTTGTTTATTCCCATTGTTGCTATTACTATTTGTTTCATCATTCTTGTATAAATTACACTGATAAAAACTCTTACCATGTGGTGCCCAATCTCCTTCACAAATCCAGCAAAATTCATATTTACAACTAGAACAAATCATATGATTACAACCACCATCCTTTTCGATATTGACTGAACATTTTGGACATTCTTTCGTATGGGAAAGTACCCAATTTAAATTTTCGGACTCTGTTCTAGCCTTCTTGACCCAAGCACTAGTGATATTACAATCTGCTGGAGCATGAACTTCGAATCCACAAGTAAAACAAAATTTATGTGAATGGCTACATTTCACAAATGGGGAATAATGCAGTCTAGAATATTCAGCCAATGAAGATGTATCTCTTAGATGAATAATACAATTACAATCTGCAAAAGGGCACCACTTATAATTCCTATTATGTTTTGATACAAAACTCTTGATAGATGAGAGCATTAATTTTGTACTTGACGGATGTCCCATAATTTTATCAATATCTTCATTTTTCAATGCTAGCGAGCATCCCATACAGTTAATAACGTTGCCACTATGTAATTTATCTTCAATATAATGGCGATAACAATTAATACAATACTCATGGCCACATTCAAGGGCAAATGTTTCCGTTGATTTTTCTTCACAACAAATTACACAATAGAACTTACTCTTAAATATAACATCTCGAGATCCATTTTCACTTACTTTTGCCGTCATATCACTCTTAGTGGTCAGAGTATCCCTAGTCGAGTTATGGTTGGGATTTATACCAATCTCTATAAGTAAATCGTCCATTCTTTCGGTCCATACTTCCAATAGTCTCTCTTCATTCCAGTCATAATGTTGTAAAAGGATCAGGATATCCTCAGATGGTATATTAAATATAGGTTGTAGATGGTTAACTTTCGCTAGCATATTTTCAAAGATATTTTGGGTGGTTAAACATTCATATTTTAAATTAGGTACACTACCTTTACTTAATTCTTTCCTTTCCTGTGTGGAGATAGGTTCAGCTAGAACATTATCTAGATACTGATGATCATAGTCACCATATTCGCTATCACTATATAACCCATCATCTACATCGAACCCAGACTCCTGGCTTAAGATGCTATTTATCTTGGAAACTGGTATTAAATTGTCACTGTGTTTGGAATGTGTCAAAGGTTGCTCATAAGGCTCTATAGAATCTGTTGATTCATCATCACTATATTCGTATGTGTAACCTCTGTCCATCGTCGTATATTAAACCTGGCTCTTACCTATGATCTGTTGTTTTTTATCTTATGTCTACTTGAAGCATCTATATCTTTTAAACAGCTTTTACCTTTACTTTTTCCGCAGAATCTATAAAAGATCTTTAGAGTATAGCAATTTCCTTACAACCAAAAAGAAACCCATAGTTTCATGAATAGCTTGAAAACAGATATATCTGTGATGGAATTAAGACATATTGATGGTAAATGAAACTCACATATATACTCAATAAAGCTTGTCCATCTCTTTGATAGAGACAATTCAAAATTCATGTTAATTCCATATAAGGAGAAACCAAAGAAATATGAAGAGTGTATACACTATTGAGCACATTTTTTGAAAGTGAAGTACGACGGCATGTTTAATCATCTGCATAGAGTCTTATCCGTTTATATACCAAGAATCATTAGAATCAGCTGATGGTTTTGAAGGACGTTCAGATAGTTGGGAGAGAGATATCTCAAGGGAACAACAGAGTTCACCATTTCCACTTTTCCAGAAGTCTAAAGCTTTCATGAAGGAGTTTATATGTACAGTTTCATTTAAGAAATGTATGGTAGAGGAAAAACTCCAGACAAGATGATTGCTTTACCAAACGTAGGGTTAATGATATCGAAACCATGCAAGAGAAGTGATTTCAGGTTGACCAATCTATGATGCATTTTGACAAAACCATCATAGAAGAACTTTCCAACCAAAACTGCAGCAAGAGCATTATATAATGATTGAAGCTAAAATCTAAGACTTTAAAGATAGTGCACAAGACCTTCAAGCTATGTGCGGCGATTTAACGAGTTCTCTCAATGACCGAAGTAACAAGGAAGAACATAATATGGAAACAGAAGAAGAATCTGATGCTTAGCACCAAGAATTAAAGAAAAAAAATTAAGTATCTAGAGGAGACAATTACAGCTCAAAAATATCAGAACTTGGAAAAAAGTTCAGCATGGGTACAGATCGTTCGATATTCCCTCATCAAAGGATGATAAAGGTGTACCACAGCCATAATGCAACATTGTCAATAGTGGTCGAAGAAGAGAGAAGAATCATCAAAGAAAATGGTAAATGCGTATATTTGAAACGTTAAATGTATATATATGTATGTAGTTATTATCATCATTAAATCTTTATCATTATAAAGAATGGTCCACTCTATCTAAAGCAGCTTTAATTTTCATACCGATACGAGTACTCAATTCATAATCTTCAGCATAATTTTGCGCTCTTGTTAACCATTCTTTACATTCTTTCAAACCATCCAGATCATTTAATTTCCAACAAAACAATGCACGTTCGTATAATGCAGTTGGATAAGCCCATGGATCTTCATTTTTCTTTATGAATTTCACTTTACCATTATTTGGATCCACTGAGAATATTTTAGGTAACACTTTGTTGTCTAATAATTCACACCCTTCTTTAATATTCCCCAATCTTCTCATTGTTAAAGAGGTTAACAAATCTTTAATCAATTCTTGATCTGGATCATGTAATTTAATAGCAGGATTTTCATACTCGGTTAACATTTTCATGGTTAATTCCAAACCGTCTTTAGTCATTCTATTATACCCATTGTAGAAATAAGCTAATTCATGTACTGGTGAGGTAGCAATGGCATCTAATGGATTCTCGACATTTAATTTTTTTTGTAATTTGTTAAATTGTTCCACTTTTCTTAACATGAATCTATCTAATGGTAAATTTTTAGCTTTAAAAGTTTTCTTACCTAAATGATTTGATGCAGAGAAGATCAATTCTTTAGCTTTATCTTCGTACCATTGAGCGTCGTGGGAAGCTTCATTGGGTAAGAGACCCATTTGAGACATTCTCCAATTCTCCAGATAACAACACCCAGCAAAATATGTGTATAGGGCATGAGACCAATCAGAAATATCGACTAAAGCGAGTAAATCCTCTGCAGCTCTATCATATTCATGTAAATGTACTAAAGTGATTGCTCTATCGAAGATCATAAGTACTTTCACTTGTCTCATTTGAATCTTGTTGACATCAATGGTATCCATTAATTTTACAGCTTCTTTTAGTCTACCTTTACCAGATAACATTCTTGCCTCATTTAGTAACCAAAGTGCACTATTGGGGAATAAGGCTCTTGCTTGTAATAGAGCGTTTTCTAATATTTTCCCCGGATGTAATAATGTTGGACCATCCATTTCATCATCATTTTTGCGTCTTTTGTTTAATTGCAGGCTTGACATTGAATTGGATAAAGAAGTGGAATTTGAGTTTGAGTTTGAGTTTGTTCTGGAGGAGCGAGAGGAAGAAGAAGAAGAAGATGGGGAGGATGATGTTGCAGGAATATCAAAATCTGCATCAGTGAATTGGAATGGACCATCATAATAGAACATTAAAGCTAATAATCCAATACAACCATGAACATTTCTTTGTTTTGTTGATTTCCACACTAATCTTAATCCTTCTTCACGAGACCCTTTAAATCCAATAACAGATAATACTGCGCCAATGGCAGGTGGTAAAAGGGATAAAACCACTTGTAATATACCAAAACATAGATTGACCCCTGAATGAATAAATTCATCAATTGTAGCTTGAGATGCATCAAGATTATCAGATAAGAATACGTGTTGTGAGTCATTATCGGATGTTTTCCCTTCTTGTTCTTGTTCTTCAGTGATGGATTGAATACCTAATTCGGTTCTTAATCTATTAATTGCTGGACTGTTGTCAATATGAGCTCCCGATAATCTTTTCAACCTCATTTTATGAATTAATTCAGCGTGATTTAATAGATCAGTGTTTTTTTGTTCTTCAGGGGATAATTTATATGGAATATCTACGGATACGAATTGTTTCCCTGACATTGATATGAAGCTAGCAGAAGAGTTTTGAATATCTTCGTTCTTATATAATGAGGATGAAGAAGGAGAAGAAGATTGTGTATCAACTTTTTTCACTGATTCTAAAATTTCTTGTAAAGTGTAATAAGCCTTTCTTAATTTCAATACGGCTTTAGCGGCTTCCATCATAGATTCACTAAATAACATTAATAGAGCATGTAAAAGACATGATTCGGTGTAAGTGACTGCATATACAGTCCCCGGTGGATAGTAACTACTAGATTTAATGTTTTCTCTCTCTGCTTTAGTCTTACTCTTTAGGGATAATTGTTCAGCTTTATTTAAAGTTTCAGAAGCGATTTTCATTTCATTAATTTCAAAAGATAAAGTTGCCTCTAAGAATTCGATGACCCCTTGGGCCAGGACATTAATGGTTTCGTCAGTTTTGTCCCTTTGTTCGTTTTCTTTCAATAGGGATAAACCTTGTTCTGCTCTATCATCAAGAACATAATCCATTGCCCTTAAGGCGATTTCAAAATTTTCCGCTTGTTTTAATATTAATTCGGTTCTTTCTTCCTGAGTATATTTATTTTCCGGGGTGGTCCCCCTTCTGAAGATACTTTTGAACATCGCTGGTGATGTTTGATGGGGTTTGATATGGGTAGGGTTAATCCAGTTGAAGTAACAGGTTCTTTTTAGTTTATTTAATTTAATTTAATTTATTTTATTTTATTTTATTTGTATTCTCTATATTTTGAAGGAAAAAAAAAAAAGAATAATAATAAAAAAGCGACCGGGGTAAGAACCGATCCGCGGAAAGTTTCGACGAGTTTTTCAAGATTTCAAGTTTAAATATAGAGATTGTGATAGAGGCAGCATGATAATATATATATATATACATAGGGGAAAGAGAGATACAGTGAACCCTGTCTACAGAGACGTAAGAGAAAATACCTCCAACAAGAGAGTATGACAGAGCAGATATCACATAAGAAGTCCTTGAGAGTGAACAGATTGACCAAGGACAGAGAGTTGTTGTTGATCCATTACGAGGGGAAAGACGCAGAAGCAGATACACAAACAGACACACAGAGAGAGTCCACAGCACTCCCCGCACCACCACTCTCACAACCGAACACCGCGACAGGGCCGTCATTTAAAGAACTGATACAGACACACAACCGGTTACTGGGACAAGAACAGGACACCAACAACTCGATCAAGTCCACTATATACGACAACTACTACGACCTCATACGGGTCAACACCACTCTACAGGAGTTCACCAGCGGGGAGGGCCAGTGTGTGGGCCTTTGGAATCGACTACAGGCGAACCTGACCTCTTAATGCGTGGATGTATAGTATAGTGTAGTATAGTGTAGTAGAATATAATATAATATAATATATAGTATAATATAGGATGGTCACGCCGGGTGTGTGGGTGTCCGGGCGCTGCTTATCTCTTTTCTGCGGGGGGTGACGGTTACTGCTTTGGGAACTCTCCGGTTATTGCGCTGGTACTGCATGGCTGCCATATCTAGTAGATGCTATCTATCCACACAGGCTATTTGTTATTCACACTGCGATCGTGGTTGGCTTATCCGTTCCTGAGGGATATATATCCCTCCCTCCCTCGACAGATATGATTATACACTTGGAAACACACACACACCCATATATATATATAGAATGTATATCCCCCACACGGCACCGAAAATTTAACAGAGTTTAATGATCCCCTTGATGTCCTCTTTATCTTGTTTCCATCGTGCCTCTTCACTGACGGCTCTGTTCCTTACTATCTTTACTTTTCTTTTATTCATACGTATTATCAGTGTCCCCCCGCGTCACAAATTAAAGATGTCACAAAATAACACAATTTTCCCAAAGGGGATAAACCTGTTCAATATTAATCCAGATAACAAACCCACAATAAAGAATAATAATCTACTAGCCTATATTCAACTGTTTAATAATGTAATATATGTCCCCACAACAGATTCAAATATCGTCGTGTCTGGTACCGTAATAATTCATTGTTTAAAGAAAATTAGTAATATAAAAAGAATTATGTTAAAATTTAATGGTAAAATGGAATTATATTGGCCTGAGGGAATATTACTATCTGACGGGGATAGGGAGAAGAATAAAGATAAGAAGAAGAAAAACAAAAAATTATTTCATGAACAACATGATTTAATCGATATAGATTATACCCTTTTTGATACAAATATGATTAATAATAATAATAATACGTATAAACATAATAATTCGGAACCAAATTTATTTAATTTAAACCCGCAGAAGATTTCGTCTCATAACAACAATAATAATAGCAGTAAGAGAAGATTTTCTGATAGTGAGACAACAAAACAGCATATTAACAAAACTTTCCAAAAGGGGAAACATTATATTTTCTCTTTCCAATTTATTATACCAAAATCAATGAATGATGAAATTTTACCAGATACAATAAAGACTGATTATGGTAATTATAAATATCAATTATCTTTAAATATATCATATGACAACAATTCATATGACCAGATTGGTTCAATCCCAATCACTTTGGTTCATATCCCAACAAACATTATATTAGATGATACAGAATCAATCATTATTAATAATAATAATTGGAAAAATGCACTGTTTTATGAAATTAATATCGGTAATAAAAATATCCTATTAGACGCTTATTTACCAATTTCTATACATCTTTTACCCTTGGATAAATCCATCGTGTTGAAAAATATTAATATCTTCATCGAAGAAAGATTACAATTTCAATCAATATTGAATCCGAAAATACATAGAAAGGGTAGTATTAAAAAATATATTATTTTACAACATTCGTTGGGTAAAAATAAAAATCTTCTTTCTTCATCTTCGTCTTCTTCTTCCTCGTCTATCAAGAACAATGATATCGAAAATAAATTCTTTCAATATGACATATTTGTACCATATTGTTTTAATTCGTATAAGAAACTATATCCAGATCAAATCGAGGGTTCAAAGATTAAAATATCACATTGGATTAAAGTGGAATTCAATGTAACATTCAAAGACAAAAATTATGATATTATCATCAATACACCAATCATGGTACTAAATAAATTATGTTCAAATTCAAATTTATTATTACCAAATTATAATGATCTAATGACAACGCACCAACCACCCACTTATATTCAATCAAACAGATTTTTCCCACCTGAAGTATTACAATCAACCACAATATCAAATAAATTACATGCAAACGATATCGTATTACCGACTATTGTCCTCACGGATAAAAAGAATCAAAAGAGGGTTAAAAACAATATTGTAGATTCTAAAAGATATTCTTTACCTCTAATTAAATCACCGAATTTAACTAATAATATCTATCAACCGATGTCTTTACCAAAGGATTTAACCACTTTACAAGCAATAAATAGGATTAATAATAATAATAATAATAATAACGACGTATCACCTGTAGACGATATTCAACCACCTTCATATCATGAAATTTTCCCTAATCAATCAAATATTAATGAAATAACAAATATAAGAGATTCTAATGAACCTAAACATAGTCCTCATCATACTCATGACATTTCCATTCATTTAGATAAATTTGCATTCCAAAAATCTTCTGATAATATCAATAGATTGCCATCTGAACAAGATTTGACAACTTATACTCGTAAAGATTCATGGATTCCAAGATCATTAATCCATTAAAACGAGAATAATCATATCTCTTTATACTTAATCCTATCTTTTTTATATATTCATATCTATTTATTTATTTATTTATTTATTCATAATGAAATTTTATTTAATCTGGCTACAAGTTCAAGCTTTTCTTGTTGCAAATCTTCATATTCTTTACTTAATATCTTTAATTCAACGTCCTTCTTCTTTATACTTAATTTATTTTGATTTATAGCATCCTCAATATCATAATCATCTATTACTCCATCATTATACAATATAGGAAGTTTGGGTCCATCATTGTCCATCTGAGTACCCGTATCATTCTTAATGGATAATTCTTCTAATGGAACATCAGCTATAGCATCTTCAATCTCTTGTCTTCGAAGTCTTGTTTGAAGACGTTCTTCATTAGGACCTAAGGCCAATCTCCCATCTGAAAATTCGTTAAAATCATCATTATATTCATACTCACCTTCATTCTTATTCAATTGTGATATTTTCACTTTACCGTTCTTTGTTAAAGTATCCATTAAATTTAATTTATCATCTGCATTCAATAATTTCACATAATTTCTTTCCTCTGATCGTATCCCTTTGGCGTTTAGTCTAGTCTGGGAAATTGAACCAGTACCGCTCGCAGTATTATTATTATTATTATCATCATTATCATCTGATATTTCTCCAGTCGATATCATATCTTCAATGTTCATAATAATAGGTTTGGGATCCTGTTTGCGACTCTTAAGTTTATTCAATTCATCTTGATACAATACGTCCGTATCATTTGTTTCTTCCTCATCTGTGCTGCGATCATTCATACGCTTGTCGGAACTTATTCTTGTTTTTAATATGGGCTTGAGAATTGAAGTAAATTTATCATTATCGTCATCTGAATCATCTTCTATCTTATTTGAATTGTTAACTGCTAAATTCCTTTTCAAAAGCACTTTTGACTTTGGCTTAATGGGTACTAAGCCTATATCTCCATCCTCTCCATCACTTCCATCCTCGTCAGAGAATCCCAATGTGACTTTCACCTTACTTGGTTTAAGATCGTCACTTCCTTCATTTTGTTCAGTTTTATTTGAACTTTTCGGTATTCTAATCTTGTTTCTCTTTATTATCCCCATCACTTAACCATATGTGAACCACTGACGTATACACCTATGTTACGACACTATATCGGTCTTGTTAACCTTATAACCCTGTATAACCTTTTGATCTCCTAATAACATGCACTTTTCATAAAGATCAATTTGTTGAAAAAAAAATGGATTACTATGACAAAAAATGTATTAAAAGAAATTACATATATAATATATTGGTTAACTAATCAACTAATTAGTTGAGTTTTCTATGCTTGGAGTCCTACAAAGAGTGTAACCCATTTCATCTTCATCCTCGTCGTCACCAGCTTCGTTATCAAGGTCGTTATCATCCGTAGGACTGAATTCATCACCATCACTATCACTATCGCTGCTCTCATTATGACCACTGTCCTCTCTGTGGTAACTTATAGGTTTGACTAGTGTTTCATTTAAAGGTACGGCCTTGGGAGATCGTATTTCGTTATCTCTGTCGTTATTCAAATTAAGAACTGTCTTGTGTCCGGAAGCGTCTTCATATTCATAGTATCCAGTTTCACCGTTTTCGTCTAGAGCTTGTTCATCAAACCCTTCTTGACGGTTCTCCTCTGTGAAATTATCAGTGTACTGAGGGATGTCACTATCTTGAACATCCCCACCTTCTAAATAGTCATTATCATTGAAATCGATATTTTCATCATAATAATCGTAATCTTCTTCACTCGGGTTTAAAGTCTCATACTTCTTTTCCAATGCTGTTGCCTCATCATCTTCATACTGTTTGTCGCCAGCAGTGTCAATATTCTCCTCTGTAACACTTGTATCCACATTTTCATCGTTATTATCTTGCTCACCTTCATAATTCCCCTCTTGACCTCCGTCTTCTTCTAACATAAAATCACCCAATACAGCATTGTATTTCTCACGAGTCTCCGTTAAAGTGGTGTCCATAAAAGTTTGCCATTTCTCTTCAGTCAAGACGTCTAATATACCCGTTGTATCGAATGTAATTTTCATCTCATCAATATATTCTATAAATTTGGCCACTTCTTCAGCAATCAAGGTTAAATGACCCATATAACCCAATCTAATACCTTCCTTCTCCTCATACTTACGACATCTTTCATCACCTTCTATGATCTTATCCGTGATACGAGTTTCAGCTAAAAGGTCTTTAATTAGGAACTTATTAAACCCACATTTTAAGGGACCATTAAACGTTTGTTGAATAATATCAAAGACTACATTATGTAAGAAATTATTCCATTCAAATTTGAAAAACATATCTACAATGTATCCAAGTATCTTCGTATCTTGTAAAGCAATTTTTAAATCATCACCT
>JAJLXW010000482.1:13319-24617 GCA_030571515.1 Monosporozyma aquatica
CACTAGAACTGCATTATACGTTTTGCGTTGTTCCAATATTAGAAAGTTCCCACTAGGCACCAAGGTTCATGTCAAGAATCCAATCCCATTAGGACGTGGTCTTGGTTCCTCTGGTGCTGCTGTTGTCGCTGGTGTTATGTTGGGTAATGAAATTGGTCAATTAGGGTTTTCTAAACAAAGAATGTTAGATTTCTGTCTTATGATTGAGAGACATCCTGACAATATTACTGCTGCCATGATGGGTAGTTTCTGTGGGTCCTTCCTTAGAGATTTGACCCCACAAGAAGTCGAGAGACGTGAGATCCCATTGGCTGAAGTGCTACCAGAACCATCCGGTGGTGAAGACACTGGGTTAGTACCACCTTTACCACCCGTTGACATCGGTAGACATGTGAAATATAATTGGAACCCAAAGATTAAATGTATTGCCATCATCCCACAATTCGAATTATCCACCGCCGATTCAAGAAGTGTCTTACCAAAGGCTTACACCACACAGGATCTTGTCTTCAATTTACAAAGAATTGCAGTTCTAACCACTGCATTGACTTTGGATCCACCAAATGCAGATTTAATTTACCCTGCAATGCAAGATCGTGTTCATCAACCATATAGAAAGATTTTGATCCCAGGGTTAACTGAAATCTTACAAAGTGTGGTCCCATCTACTCATAAGGGTCTATTAGGTATTTGCTTATCTGGTGCAGGCCCCACTATCTTAGCTTTAGCCACTGAAAATTTCGATGACATCGCTCATGAAATCATTAACACTTTTGATAAGAATGGTGTTCAATGTACATGGAAATTATTAGAGGTAGCACATGATGGCGCCACTGTGGAACCATTACCATCAAACAACGTTGCTGTACCAACCGCCTTCCAAGAAGAATAGTTATACTACTACCACATTTGTATAAATAAATATAAAACCTATATAAACCGATATAAACCCTATATGATAAACTCATGTGTCACACATGGCCGTAAAGGGTATTTCCCACTTTTAATTCAACGATTTTATGTCACTTTTTACCCGAATTTTTTCAGCACCGCAAAAGAAACAATTTTTTTTTTTTTTTTTTTTTTTTTTCATTATGGAATATTTCAAACAAAGCAATATACAAAAGATGGACTTTTATACTTTGATGTGTCATGTCTAAACATCAAGGACTAGCGTTCAATTGGCATACAGGGTTCATAGGTTGTCCTTGGTGGAAAGCGAACAAAAAAAGAAGAAATGTCAACTTCTACGGTGTCCCTCTCAAAGACAGATTCTGGGTTAGGTTTTTCATTACATATTAAAGCATGGATTAATACAATTATCTCCACAGTCATCGTGTGCTATATCCTATATAAATTGTTTCATGGTCATGGTGAAGATATTAATTTTGGTAAATTTTTGACTAAATCTTCACCTTATATGTGGGGGTCTCTAGGGATCACATTATGTATTGGGTTATCTGTCGTAGGGGCCGCATGGGGGATTTTTATCACAGGTGCTTCTATGATCGGTGCAGGGGTTAGAGCTCCAAGAATCACGACTAAGAATTTAATCTCTATTATTTTCTGTGAAGTTGTGGCAATTTATGGTCTTATTATTGCCATCGTCTTTGGTTCCAAAATGACTGTGGCTACACCAGAGACAATGTTCTCCAAAAATAACCTTTTCACCGGTTATTCATTATTTTGGGCAGGTATTACTGTCGGGGCATCTAATTTAGTTTGTGGTGTGGCTGTCGGAATTACTGGATCCACTGCTGCCATTTCTGATGCTGCTGATACATCTCTTTTCGTTAAGATTCTGGTAGTAGAAATTTTTGGATCTATCTTGGGTCTATTGGGTCTAATTACAGGTCTTCTAATGGCTGCTAAAGCTGGTGATTTTGAATGATTTTTTCATATCGACATCTCTCTCTTTCTCATATATATGCGTATACTTCACTCTATAAAAAAAAATTATCAGACAACATATGCATTATTAAATTCAACCAGATGCTTATAGTTTTTTAACCATTTAATTAACACTTATACATTGTATATATATTATATCATACGTTAATATTTAATTTACACTTCTTCTTCATTGTAATCCGGATTCTTTCTCAAGATAACAATACCTTCCAAATTACTAGTATAACTAATATATTCATCATTCTCTAATTCTGCACGTTCACCATGACCCAACAACACCGGTGTAGATTGAGTAATCCAACCAGTAATTGTTTTAGGCTTACCTGCTTGACCCACAGTCTCTACTGCTTGACCTACACGAACATTAACTTTAATAGGTTCACCTTCTTCATTCAACGTTATAATAAATTTAGGTCTAACACCACTGTTTAACATATAAAATAATTGGTGATGAATTAACATGAAACTGGGAGACACCATACCCACTAAGACAGTCATTAATGATGCTAAAGTCACTTTATTTAACACATGAGCATCATTGAAAATATCCATGGTTAATGTACCTTTACCTAAATGTAATAAACCTTGTGCCAACCTAGTTATAAATAATACGTCTTGTTCACGAGAATAGTAACTGGCAATTTGTCTAAGTAATTGAGCCAAACGAGCATTATTTGTACCTACACCACAAAGACCCATGGCTAAAATAGAATTCATAGAGACATCTAAATCTGCATCATGAGAAAATCTAGTTAATGCATCGAACACTTTCATTTGTGGATCAGCAATAGATACAAGCCCCATAGCTAAGGGAACCATACGACGAATGTGTTCGTTACCGTAATGCATTAAATGACCAAAATGACGTAAGGACATTTCTTTACCAATATCTTCGCCAAGGGCAATTAAAGCAATACCAAGGACTGCAAAGGCTAATTCATCGACTTTGCTCATCTCTTTACCCTTAATGTCACTGTCATCACCATCTTTATCTTCTGGTTTCTTATCTTGATCGTCTTCTGTCTTAACTTCAGTATCATTTTCATTTTGTTCTTTCTTTTCTTCACTTGGAGCTGCATCAGTGGATGGTTCAGGAGCATGACTTTCTTCTGGTGCATCAACATCCATATGGTCTTCTTGTCCTTGTTCTTGGTCTTGACTCTGGTCTTGTTCTGGTTCTGGTTCCTTAGTCTCAGAATCAGATTGGTTACCTAAGAATGCTTCTAATCCAGATGAAACAGCGCCTTCACCTTCATCTTCATTTTCATCATTATCTTCACCAGATTTGGTCATTACCTTTGGAGTCAAACGATGTAATAATTCTTGAATTAATAATACATCACCAGTACCACAATAAGCGCATGAATTGATTAACACTTCAATGGCTGAAGTCATTGGATGTTCAATGGCAGTTAAAGTTTCGATCACATCATCAACTTGTTCACCTTGTCCCAAATATAATAACCCAAGGGATAATGCTAAGAATCTGATCCATTCAGTGTTTAATTCTTGAACACTACGTTCCAAGAAATTGTCCATAATAGAAGTGGTAATATCACCATTACATGTACCCACAAAGATGTGTGCCAAAGCTAAACAAGCCATGGTAGCGGTTTCAATGGCTACCGTGGTATCAGCAGCTAAAGGTAATAAAAGACTTAATACTTCTTCATTTTTACTTCCAGCAAAGGCAATACCCAAACCAAGGATAGCGGCAGAACTAATCTTAGTATTTGAATTTGTCACATAATCTTGTAATAATAACAAAGCGGGTTCCACATCACCATCATGAACACCCGTAGCAGAGATACCAATACCTAATAATGCCCCGGCTTTAATCTCTGTTTCTTCAACATATAAATATTTATCCAACTGTTGTAAACCATCAAGATTCCATTGATAAATGGAACCAATACTGGCCACAGTGGAGGTCATCCCATCACCTTTAGTCTTATAAACCCAATTATCATTATCTAAGATCATCTTATCTTTGCAATACCCCATGTTTAAAAAGGAATTAACAAACGATGCAGCTAAATTCTGTTGAGCAGAGTCTAAACCTGTGTTATTGAAAGCAGATTTAGAATTATCTAAGTGCGATTTATAAATATCTTCAGGAACTTTCGGATCAGTTAAATTTAATTCTTTAGCTAAATATAAGAAATGTTCAGATAATTTTGTGTTACCAATTATTTCATTTAACGAATCATGTTGGAATGGAATTCTTTGTGTGGCTAAGATATAAGCTAATTGTTTTTGCATGATTGGATCATTAGTGGAATCGAAGATAGATTGAATTAGATTTTGGTCTCCTAATCTGATGGCCAAAGATAATGCCTCAGTCCATTGAGAATGAGCCAAATAGATTGAATATGCAGTTTTCAAGAATGAAATATCTTCTGGTGGTGGTAATAATGGGACGCATGCTACCATGTATTGACACACTCTAGCATAGGTATCATTATCCACAAATTGAGGTAATTTATCGATGGATTCAATTTCTAAAAGTAAATCCACCGCATCTTCTTCCCCGTTATGTTTTAAGAAATATGGGACGATATCGAGGGAAAGACGTATGATATCATCTTTATCGAATTGAGACAAATCTTCCTCGATGTTAATGGGTTTACCACCATTTTCGACCTCCTCTTTCTCCTCGGCCACAGATTCTAATTGAGATGTATAAACTTCACCAATCTCTAGAGCCAGATGGCGAATATATTCATGGCCCCAACTTTGGATCTCCTGTTCATTGGACAAGAGTCTAAATCTTAAAGAATCATGTTTCCCATTATCCGAATAAGTCATGGCCAGGACAGACAAAATATCGGCCAAAGAGGATTTAGTCTCATCTTGGGTCCATTTATCATGAATTTGACATAATAATGGATATGTTGGACGTAAAAATTTCAATGGTTTGGGGACAGCAGTCATTGAATTAGTAGAATTCTTAATGAAATTTTTCAATTGAGTTAGAGTAGACAAGAATAATTCTGTGTTTTGTGAGCCCCCCTGTGTGGTGGACAAAGTGTCGACTAACATTTCCAAATCATCTTTCAATTTCTGATCCTCTTCAGAAAGTTGTTCGTCATTTTCATCCTTCTTCTTATTGTTGTCATGTTGTTTGGTCTCGTTAACCTTATTATCGGGAACCTCCTCCTCCTGTTTCTTCTCAGTAATGTTATTCTGTTCAGACATGATGATGCTGGCCGTCTAATACTCCAACTATCCGATTGTGAGTTCTGTATCCTATAGTTTACAGTTTCTTCAAGAAGTAGTTGGGTTTGCCACTCTTTAAAAAGTTCATTAAATTTCAGAAATATTTCAAATTTAACTTTTAAAGATTCTTTTTGATAACGCCGATTGCACAACAAGAAGAGTAACAAGGACAGGGATAAGGAAGAAAGGAGGCTCGTATGTAAATATTATCGTTTATGTAAGTGGATTCTGTATATAAAGTTATGTGAGACGGTGCAATTCCAAAACTATAATTGGTCCTCTAGCCACTGTTGCCAGGAATCGATTTTATTCTTGGTGGCACTACCCGCCAGAGCCTCCACAGTGGTCTCCAGGGCATCAAACCTGAATTGCAAGGGGTCTAGAAACATATCTAACAGTGGGGACTCCTCATTATGAGGCCCACCACTGACAAGAGACACTTTCCTTCTGGACAACACTTGTCCAATCTCTTGTTCTAATATTTGTTTGATCTTCTGTGGTGGTCTAGCAGTGAAACTTTCGCATTTATTACAGGCAATGAGGACACTTGTTGGTTGGGATAGGGACTCAACATGGTCTAGGATTTCTATTAACATTTCAGCAGGTTTGTCCCATTGCTTGGGGTCCAGTGTGGAGTCCACCATAAATATGATCCCCTTAAGTCCATGAGACCCAGTTGAAGAGGAAGACGAGGATGAAGATGTCAGTTGGGACAGCCAATTCTGCCATTTGTATTGTAATTTGGCATGGCCAGGGAACTCGACCAATGTGGCTTTTGAGTTGAGGAACTTGGGCCAAATGGAGACCTCTTGTGAAGTAACACAAGGTCTTACAGTGCCCACTGTCAATGAATTAAATAAAGTGGTCTTCCCGCTGTACATGGGGCCCATTATGGCAATATTATCTCCACGTTGAACAGCTGCTGCATTGGCACTATTAGTAGTGCCATTAATGTTGTGGTTGCTTGCACGTTGTTGAACAACAATCCATAGGGAAACACCCAATAGGACTAAAATTAACGTGGAAAAGACACTGGCATACACCATTTTACTGGATTCCATTCCAGTGTAGTCCATTATTATAGTGTGATATGTTGTGGGGTGTATGTTTAACGATACCAACAGTTTTTAATCAATACAGTGTGATTTTGTTAATATTTCAATAATTTTTCAGATTTTGCTATAATTTTAATATTGATATTTTTTTTAGTATAGACATTTAAAGGGCATCTACAAGAGGAAAGAAGGTAGCATAAAGGGTAAGATATTAGGACGATACGGAGGTGTCATGTTGTTGAAGAAATGTGGTATTAATTTTACACCTTTACGCTACTTATCAGCAAAATTTCTGCCTGAAACAATCAAGGGACAGATGTTAAGAGGTCAAATTAAGATGGACCCTCCAGTGGCCGCAGCCATTAATGAACAAATAATGTCTAAACATATACCAACAAATAATCTAAGGCGTGTGGCCCAACATCTATATCAGAAATTGAACGCTAATGAGGCTTACCCCGCGGTGAAGACAGATTTAGAGACTGATGCCTATATTGGTGCCTTTTTGTTGAGAGATTATGGTGCCACTTATCAAGTCTTACACGAATTAATGAGACGAATAGGTCCTGCTTCCGTACCTCAATCTATCCTAGATGTGACTCATGGCCCATCTACTGGGATGCTAGTTTTGAATGCTCTATTACAAAGTCGAGACAAGGGTGATATGGGTGTGTGGGGGAAATTAAGAAAAGATTCGGTCGTGCTTGGTGGAGCAGAAATGATGAAACGTGCTAGTTTACTTTTATCACAACAATCTCAGGAACAAATACAACCCACTAGAATCACTTCCAACGTACCAAGCTCTACAAATTATGATTTAATTATCTTAAATCATCAATTATTAACCGACCCAACGAAATTTCCTCATGACATTGATTCCCAAATGAAACATTATTTAAATATGTTATCCCCACAAGGTCATATTGTCATCTTAGAACGTGGTACCCCAACGGGGGCTGAAACTTTGGCTCGTGCAAGAGATATCGTGTTAAGGGAAAATGAAATGAAAGACTCATGTCTCTCTATAATTGCTCCCTGTGCTCATATGAATAAAGATCCATTACAAGTACACAATTTAAGTTATTATAAACAGAAATCCAATAATTTAAAATTCATATCGTTTGCCAAGATGATTCAAAGACCTGAATATTCATTACATTTGAAAAGAGGTAAATTATTATCATTATCATGGTCCTTGGATCCGACAAGGGATAGAAGACAATTTTTAAACTTACGTGGGAAAGGTAGACCAAGTGGCACAGATCATGAAATGATTAATTATACATATATGATTATTGGTAAATCTATTCCTACCCGCGATGATGACATGGGAAAATGGCCCCGGATAATTGCGCCACCAATAAAGAAAAAGGGTCATATAATATTTACAGTTTGTACTGTTCCAGAAGGTCAAATTGAAAATTGGGTTGTCACAAAATCAATGTCTCGTGAAATTTATCATGATGCCAGAAAGGCTAGATGGGGGGATCTGTGGCCACATGGTGCCAAAGTGAAAACGCCTATAAGACAAAAGATTAATTTGAAAGAATTACAAGCTATAGAGAAGGAAAGAATTACCAAATTACAAAGAGAGAAACGGATTTTGGAGAAAGAAATGAGACAAAGATTAAATGTACTTGATGGTACTTTTAAAGAACTTACACAAGAGAGTATTGAAGAAAATGCTGCCGTGTATAGTCATTATTATAAAAAGAATAATCTTTAACTCATATAGAATACATTCATGTATATATCAATAAATATAATATATTCAGAGTAAGTCTCACTGGCATTTGTATGTTATGTTATTTTTTTTTAAGCAAAAGTAAAGAGTATGTAGAAATTATATAGAGATATATATATAAACAAAAATAAAACTATAGAAACAGATGAAAGACTAGTAAAATATGATTTATTAATCTTAATGATTCAGTTGTAATGGGGTCAAATGAAAATAAAAAAATGAGAGAAAATGATAATAGTATTTATTAATATTATTATTATTATTTTATTATTATAATTTTATTTATTAAACATAGTTCGTTTACTTTCTTCTGAAAGAGGTACCTTCAGATAATTTAGCCTTACCACCGGTTGGGGTACATAAGACAGTGGCACATGATTCACAGGTGACTGCGGTTTGAGCATGAGAGAAGACAGTGGTGATGTTTAAACAACCTGGACATTTAACGTCTAAGAAGTAAGATCTTGGAGCTTGGACTAAAGTCTTTAACTTGTGCTTTCTGGCTTCAGAAGCAGCAGTTGGGTGTAATAAATCTTGAACTAAAACCTGTAATAAAAAAATACAAAAGGTAATATGGTGTATACAAAAGAAAATAATAACGTTCAGTCATTTATTTTTCGTGTATTTTAATTAGTTTTTTTGTTAGTACAAAATGTAACTCATGATGTTGCCGGTATGCTAGTTAGGTGGAAGAGAGGAATGTCTAATATATGGGGTTAATGTGGCACAATTATTTATCACAATTCAAACGCATGCTTGTTCATAGTTGGTATTTATTTATGTGTAAAATAGTTTTCTTTGGGCACATATCAATATTTCTCAGATCCTAGGTTCTTCCATTACTTTAGATGTTTTGATCTCGTTACATATTCCACTAGTTCATACAGTTATAGTCACTTCAAGTAAAGTTTGCAACTGGTTGAAAGTCTATCCTAAATGGAGCGTTAAAATATTTCCTCATCACAATTATATGTATTTTCATATCCACATATCCATTTATCTTCCTGTTCCCACTAGTTTTTTAGAAATATATCGTATTCGACGTGTACATACCATCCTGTTTGTATATGCTCTTTATGTGTTGGGTTATTATGGGGTCAAGATAGGTACGTGTATATCCTATTATAATAGTATATGTTTCAATAATAACTTGTTTTGTTCACTTTGGCATTTTGCCATCGCCACAGAATTCCTGAGACATCCAAGATTTTCCACTCTCCCACTGTGAGGGCAGCGGCCCCCAGCCCTGCCACTGGACGGGTCTCTAGAAGGAGAAAGTGCGGCTCCCGGGCTGGGTGGCGTTGTGTTAGAAGGAGGAGCCCTCGAAGGGTCAGTAGGAGCTAGGCTGAGGGCTGTCCAGAGGCCCCGTACGGTTTGAGCCTGGAGGCGAGACAAACCGACCGACGCGGAAGGGAAAGCCGATTTTTTTTTTCCGACCGACGCAAAGGGTATTTCCCAATATTTCCGTTTAGGGAAATATTTTTCTCTCATACTTTTCTGGGTGTCCTGGTGTAATTTCCCACTGGACTAGTCCAATTTTTTATGTTCCACGGAGAACAGTGGCCCGAGATGTTTAATTCTTTCTTATTATGGTGAATGGATTTCTTTCGTTTATAATGGCAATATATAATATATAAACTCAATATATAGATATGTGGATTTGCACCAGTATCACGATGATTTGCCATCCAATCCATTCTCTAGATCCTTCTCCAATGAGGAAGATGATGAGGATGTCTTGGCATATTGCGTGAAAGTATTAACACCATCATCATCGGCATCGTCATAATGCATTCTGTTACCGCCATGTCCCATCATTATTACTGGTGGGGCTAAAACTTGATTGGATGTGATATGATCTTGTATCAAATCTTGATTAATTCCTAATAACTTCATATTATCATCACTACTACTGCTCATAATTTCTTCTTCTTCTTCAGTATCTTGTGGTTCCATCATTGTGGAATTCATATTATTAATATTCCTCTTCGTGGGTGTTACAGTTTCATTATGATGGTACCCACTATTACTATTGTTCCTGGAATCATGTTGACGTACACTCCTTCTAATATCTAGTACTTCTTCAATTAAAACACTTTTCAAAATATCTAAATCATCAATCTTTTCAAATGGAATCTCAATAGGTGGCTGGCACATTACTGCTTCTTCCTCCGGGTCATGCCAAATCGATAAGAATTCATGTCTTAATGCATCGTTCACTGATATTCTCTCCTCGGGATCATATTTTAACATCATTTCTAATAAATTTAATGCCGCATCATTACCATTAGGGTATATCTTACTTAATGGGTACCTAGTGATATGACCTAAATGAATGATATAACTCTTTACATTATTTGATCCAATCTTATTTAAAATATTTCTTGGCGGAGTACCTAAAATTTGTAAGATACGATTTAATTGATTCACATAATCAATTCCTTGGAAAATTGGTTTCCTACCGATTAATTCCCCCAGGATACAACCTAACGACCATATATCTACTGCGGGGGAATAATTGGCATATGTTAACATAATCTCGGGGGCACGATACCATCTTGATGAAACATATTCTGTCACATATTGATCATTCATTATGGGATCCCGAGAATATCCACGAGCCAGACCAAAATCACAAATTTTCAATTGACAATCCTCAGTGACTAAGATATTACTTGGTTTTAAATCTCTAAGGATAATATTTGCAGAATGAATATATTTTAATGCACATAAAATTTGATAAATAAAACTTTGATGGTGTGATACAGTTAATGGTTGATTTGATTGAATGATTTGTAATAAATCACAATCTAATAATTCTTCGTATATGTATAATCCATTTAATTGACCATTTGAATAAAAGACAAGATCCACATCATATAAACAAACAATATTAGGATGACCTTTAAATTGTTTTAAAAGAAATAATTCACGTAAAGATCTTTTAAATAATAAAAGATCTGTGAAAATTTGCATACCACCTTTAATCTTTTTAATAGCCACTAAAGCACCATTACTTTCATTATTTTCCGAATTTTCGTATCTTGAAGAACAAATTAAAGAATATGATCCATTCCCAATGATTCTAATTAATTGAAATTTATCATCTACAATAAATTCTTGATTTAATATATTAAAAGTATGTCTACTAACTTCGTCGTACATGGATATTAAATCCCATAAAATTTAGTTATGGGCCGGGGAAAAAAAAGATGCTTATTTTGGAAAGCAAGTGTGAAAAATAATAAATAAAAATAAAGGGTTTAAAGAATATGGGGATTAAAATGAATATTCCTTTCTTCGTCTCCTTAACAAAACTTGTAATCGAAAAGTGTTGATAGTGTGAAAAAAAAAAACGAACAACAGATA
>JAJLXW010000482.1:24637-65938 GCA_030571515.1 Monosporozyma aquatica
AAAAAAAAAAAAAAAAAAAAAAAAAAAAATAACGAACAAATAAGACAAAGAACAGAAATTGAATAAAAGAAAGACTAACAAATAATGAAAAGTTGGATAGAGTTTCTTCTTGATAATAATTGGAAGTGGTAAGTAAACGTTTAATAATATGAAATGGATACGGATTGGCTAATTTTGTTTCACCGTGGGAATAAACAAATTTATTATTTTTTCTGAGACAATTGAGTCTTGAACTTTAGGTCTAGTATATGGGAGAGTGGGG
This sequence comes from Monosporozyma aquatica, assembly GCA_030571515.1. NCBI lineage: Eukaryota > Fungi > Ascomycota > Saccharomycetes > Saccharomycetales > Saccharomycetaceae > Monosporozyma > Monosporozyma aquatica. Next base: position 24,900 of record JAJLXW010000482.1, read on the forward strand.
CAGGAAGTGATAAAAACTGTCAAAGGACATGAGCTTGTTAAGTTGTACCCCACCGCCTTCATTTCTTACCCTTTTAATATAGAATTATTTTTTTTTAATGACATTACCAGATGCAGAACTCGACGACAAAACCCCATCGAGCCAAAAAAGAGAGTAGAATGGAAATAGGATTATCCAAATGGGGAAACGTAATTAACGTATGCATGTATGCTCGTAGGTTATCCTATCGCTTTACCCACGATTAGAAATTGGAAAGGCTGGGTTCCTGGGGACCATTAATGCCCAGAGATCCAAAACAGATCTCGCGCACAATACGGGAAATTCTGTGCTAAAAATAGCAGCGAGATCTGGGAAACAGGAACACCAGCATAATAATAACAAACAATAGGCGCGCGGTCAAATTTGGCTCGGTTTTCTTTGTTTTTTTTCCCAGATTTCCGTCCATCCGAAATAGAAGGAATAACAATAATAATAAGCCGGCTTGAATGCTTTATAGAGATCGAGTAGTAAAGGGATTCCATGGGAGCACTGAGGGCAGTACTTGGAGTAACACGATATCGTCGTAGTCGAACAGAAAACTAAAACTAGTGAAGCATCAAAATAGACTGCTGGTCTTTTTTTTTTCCACTGATGACAGCTCCAATCTATTAATAAAGTCCGATTTGAGGGAAAGCTATTCTATAAATAGATTTTCATACGAGGGCTATTCGATGTAGTTGATTCCCATGAGGTAATAGCATATCCTATTTGGGGTAGTAAAGTGGGGCTAAAGAAATATGCACATTGTAATTTTCAAACTTTATTTCCAGATTGAGTGAATGAACCTTCTCTATCTCTTTTCATCTTATTTTTTTGTCATTTCTTAACTCATATTTAAGTAAGTGAAATCTCTTGCAATCTGTTCATTCAACTATTTTTTGATAACAAGCATGTGTTCTTGTACTCCAAAATAGATAGTAAAAAAAAAAAAGAGAAAAACTACTAGTTTAATATAAGCATTTAATTCTCTTGGTTATATTTTCATTCTTGAATCTTGAAAAAGGTCTCTTCTATTTTCGTAAAAGCACTCATAGTAAGAGAAAGAAAATCTATTTTTTGTTCAAATGATCAGGTTTGTTTATATGATGTGAATCTTGTCATTTATTCAACTGAACAATTATTTGGATTATAAATTCTTCTGATTGCAATACATTTTCCTCCATTAAAGCTAAAAAAGACTGTGAATTTTTGTTACAGATAGCTTCGATTTAAACTGCAACTATATCATATTAAATTCGAGAAAGAAAACACTCACAAGTGGTACTGAGATTTTCTTCCTTATAGTGGTACCTTTTTTCCTTTTTATCAGCTATGTCAAAAAAGAAAAATCAAAAAATCAAATAAAGAATAGGAAAAAGATAGCAATCATCTAAAGGAGAGTTAACCATTTTGATTTCACCTTCTGACGTTCATTTTATGTGTTATTATCAATTTTTCAACCATCGTTAGTTTTCTAGAGATTTTATGTATGCTTACTTCGATCTACAGTTGGAATGCATTCACAATGTATAAAATCGACCAATTTTTTATAATTTATTATAATCGATTCCATGAGACCATTAAGCCATAAAAAATAAGTAATCTGTCATTTATCAAGGTTAGATATCTCACTCAGCTAGCAAAAAGCCTCCTTATAAGATTCGAAATAAGTATAATTTTTCTTTAACCACATTATACCGCTACATGTCATCATTTCCAGCAGATGTCTAATTCTAGGTGTCATAGAGATCCTCCACAAAGACTCAAAAAGTAGTTTACATACTCCAGCAATTCAATTTCAAAGTGGATGAAAGTTTGACTGTACCAAAAATAAAGTGGCAATATGGGATCACTAAGAGATGACATAGTATTTAGAAAAGGCAAAAAAAAATTCACAAAAAATGGATGAGAACCACGAAAAATGGGTTGTTCTCGTACATCTTCAGTGTCGATGTTATTAATCTATCCTAACAGGTGGAAAAGGTATCGTCTAAGAGACCAAATGGTGATGCATTCATATTTTATATCTCTTTATAATAGGATATCTTAAATTTGTATAATTTTTCAAAATTATACCAGATTTAAAGTTCGAGTAGAAGTAGAGATAGGTATTGAGAGGGGGGAGATTAAATTTATGGCCCAAAATTCAGCTAAAATTCAGTCATCCTCCAATGATATCCCGAGCGATACTCTGATATTAAGTGTGCTTATTGAGTTAAATCATATTCTAGCAGTTGATTATTGTTGTTTTTTAAATTTGTCAATAAAAACCATCAAAGAAGGTATGATATTAGCATTAGTGTCAATAACAACCGCAAAAGAGGGCATACGAAATACTATACGGCAGGCTTCACAACGGAGGGTATGGTTAGATGTATGGATAATCCTATCTACTTCATTTTTGCTGAATATAACTCTCTTTTTTTCTACGTGTTTTCTCATAAAATCTCACTCGTTCGACCTTCTTAGAATAAATATACCACATAATAAACACTTAACGCTGATGCTTCCCACCATATTTGTAATGAATTCACCATTTTGTTTTTGAGTGGGAATCATAATAATTGTACATGATAAAATGGCTTTAATCCAAAGAACAAATTTATAGCTCAAAGATATCAACAGCCAATGGAACAAACTCCTTACTAACCATTTTCAGAACTTTCATTCTATTCTTCATTATTTCATTACATTATTTATGTTTTTGAATATGCGTTATTTATCGTGCAGTATAAGCGGTATTCCAAATGTAGAAATAATCATCTCAGCATAATTGTTTAAAAAGCATTTATTTATAATTTTGGTTCTAGCCTAGATCCACTTAAATTAAAATATTCCATGGTATTTAATATATTGCACTGAATTGAGTTCTTTTTGGTTGATAGTCTAGTTATAACGATTCTGTATGTGGCTCCATATTCTGGTATATCACTATTTTTTTTTCATAAAATGAATACGATCATTTTTGTTTCATAATAAACTAACACTTGGGAGTTGATGTTCTAACTACGTCATTATTGAATGGAAATGTTGTATATTGCACTGATCTTTTAATAATCCGATTTTTTGGACGGAGATTGATTCTCCACTCACTCAAAAGATGTATGGAAATGAAGACATTTCAGAGACATTTTAACACCCTTAGCACGTTTCTCCACTTCCCGATAATCAGGTATGAATTATTTGGGTCTCACATTCACCACATACGGGGGATATCAGCCCGGCTTAGAGAATAAATGATTTAAACAGAAGTATATCTGGACGAAAAAATAGAGGATACATCTTGATCTAATGGTGGTAAGTTTATTCTACGGAAATGCTATGCCCATGAATAATATCAAAGTCATTCTGTTTGGTCTGTATGGAATTTACTTTCCAATAAAGTGGTAAAGAGGAAAGAAGGATAATCTTTATCATTTTTCAACTATTAAATTAGAAGAGTTGTTGGCAATAAAAATCGGAGGGCAAAGGCTAACCATCAAATAGTATTTTAGTGCTTGTACTAACCTCCCAGTACCAATACTACCACGTTTTCACGACTGTTAGAAAGACTTCTTTCCCAACTTCTATGCCCTCTAGTAAAATAACACCTAAGAAAAAATATAGAGTATAAAATATTGCTAGAAGGGAAACTGGGTTGCGCTTGCTAATATCATACGGTGCACACGCTTATTCAACTGAATATGCATCCTGTGTAACGTTGAGAATTAAAGGCGGGCTATTTATAGTCAGCAGTGGGGAGCAATATCTTGAAACACATTTCATTCCCCTTTCATAATGTAAAAAGGCCCATAAGAGAGAATAAAATCACTCTCATCCAACCTGAAGTACAATTGAGAATAGCATCATAGTAGATGTTGTAAGCAGGGCATTTCGTATCTCGTTTGGACAGTGGCTTGGTACGTGTTTCTTTAACTGAACAAACTACTGTTTCAATAGAAAGAATTTCGTTCAAGAAATCTTTCTTATTAGTGATACAGAGTATATCTCTACGGGGTTGTGAGTGAGTCTGTACCATCAATAGGTTTAAATGATGTGAGAGAGGAGGCCTAATTGATGGGATTGTTCTTAACTTGGTCAGAAAGATACATTTGGGGTCAGCATTATTCCAATCACTTATATGATAGAGTAACATGAGAAATATACTGGGTTGGTATAACAGAAACCTATTAATCCACCATGATAGACTTTCCTGAAAAGTACCCTGTGGTGGGGGCGGGGCGATTACTTTTGATGATATCAGGTATAGGTATAAAGCTTTATGGTTGTTACAGAAACTTTTAACTTTTCTTGCTATATATTATAGAGGTAAAGTAAAGCTTATCTTTGGGTACTCTACTTTCTGATTATAATCAGTGAAGGATAAACTTGTAAGTTTTCGAATAAAAAATAAAGTAGTGTTCTTATTCTTATTCTTATCCTTATTCTTATTCTTATTCTTATTCTTATTCTTATTCTTATTCTTATGCTTGCTGCAGAACTTCTAATTATTATATTTGTAGGAAGAGGCCATTGGAATACTTCTAAGGAAAGTCTTGATAAGATCAAAAGATACGCTATTGCTAAACCAGCTTTACCAAAGTTTCTACAAAATGTTATCCAAGCATACGTATATATATATATATATAATCGTGCAACCTTGTCAAATTTAGCCTTTAATATACTGCTTAAGAAATGCTATTTTCTTTTTAGTAAGGTGATAAACAGTGACCGTACTTGTTATTCTTCTTACCTTTATAAAAGTAACCATTTATTGTTATACGCTTTCTCCGACCTCTAGTCAGGCTATTGCTCTTCATCTGTATCCAATTCTTCATCTGTATCAAATATTGATCTTGGAGGAGCAGCGGTCTTAATCAAATTGACGGTGGAATAAGTATTGTTTGCGTCATCATTCGTATCCTCACATTTATCAATTACTATATTAGCCACATTACTAGTTAATAAAGTGTACGTACCGGGTTTGTCACTTTTAATATTATTTTTATTATTTTGTGAAGAATTCCAACGAGGCACAGAATGAACGTTTGAACTAATCTGCGGGATATCCTCACATTTAGAATAATCAAACTCGGGTGGAGGAGAACTTGGTGGACTAATTAAAAATAATTTGTCTGAGAGGGGAACTTTAAGATATTCCTTTTGATCCTGATTTATCAGATTACCACTCCCATTCCCATTTGTGTTTGTTAAAGTATAATTGAATTGTAAACCTTGTAAGTTCCGTTCCTCTACTTCTTTCTTCATATGGAATAATCTCATTATATCATTTGACAGTGATATATCAGGGGATATTATAAGGATTCTTTTAAAGTTCCTTAATATAATTAGTTGGATTGGGTTTTGTGCAACCACTTCGTGGCTTAACAGGACAGTGTCCCCTAACCATTGTTGTATACTCTTCACAATATGAGGATCTGTGATATCTAACTCTGCCTGTTGCGAAGTGATCACTATTGTATCTGTCACTAAATCACTTTGCAAATCCATCGTATCAAAAATTACTGCAACTGTTAAGAACCTTTCTATAATAAATATAAACCAAGCCACTGAATTAAATAAGCTAGCGTCCTAATACATGCTACAGTCTAGCTGCCCTTCTTCGTGGTTTAACCTCCTATCAAATTGAACTCTAATCATCCTTTAATCATCGCCAAATTATTTCAATCTTCAAATTTAGAAGGGCTTAAAAACAAGATGTCTCTACGAAGAGAGATGGAGACTTGAAGAGAGAAGAAGGAAGGGCTCGACTCAATACTGCTAAGCCATTTTATAGCACTACTAACAGGCTCCATCTGACAAGAGACAACGAAATGATGCTGGGCACCGTGACAAAGGGGGCTTTCCATTTACGAACCGCCGCATCAAGAACCATGGCGAAGCCCATTTTAACCGCTCGATGGACTGCCTCCCTGGCATCCACAGGGAATGCCACAGGTATAGCCAGACTGTCCCGACAGTTCCACACTACTACACCGGGGGCCAAGAAATATCATATGTTACCACTGACACAAGGATGGACCGCCGGTGTCAGGACTCTGATGACTGCGACAAGACAGTCCTGTGCTAAATGCAACAGAGACCCACAAAAGATAAAGTATGTACACACACACAGAGTGAATCCTAATGGAACTGATGGACATTAAGAGAAGACAGGATGGGGTTCCCATTGGCATGATGTGGGTTCTTCTTATATCGTGAATGTCACTTACTACGTAGACCCACTTTTAAAGGTTTCTTTACCCCTTTGCTTCTTTTTAGTTGAAATTGGTGAAATTTATATAGTGATAAGCCAACGTGAAAATAACATTTACTAACCAATCCACCAGTGAGGTATATTTCATTATTTCATTCGATTGAGAATAACAAATATACACAAATAACTGATCTACCCTTTCATTGCTAGAAACACTATGAGTCGTGAAATTTTACCTAGAAATGTTACTCCCTTGCATTATGATTTGCAAGTGGAACCAAATTTTGAAACTTTTAAGTTTGATGGGATCAATACCATCGAAATGAAAGTTAATGATCACTCAATTGATTCAATCACTCTTAATTCTGTCGATATTGAATTCCATTCTGCCTCTTTAGGTGATGTGGACGCATCCAGTATTAAAACAGATAAAGAATCACAAGTGACTGTGATCACTTTCCCTGATGGGACCATAAAGAATCAATCTCAAGCTGAAAATAACAACCAGTGCATAAAATTGACTATTAAATTCACTGGTATCTTAAATGATAATATGGCTGGGTTTTATCGTGCTAAATATCAAGATAAAGCCACGGGGGAAACTAAATATATGGCTACTACACAAATGGAACCCACTGATGCAAGACGTGCATTCCCATGTTTTGATGAACCTAACTTAAAGGCAACTTTTACAATCACTTTGGTGTCCACTCCAAATTTAACACATTTATCTAATATGGATGTTAATAAAGAAACTATTCAAGATGGTAAAAAATTCACCGTTTTCAATCCAACCCCTAAGATGTCCACTTATCTTGTGGCTTTTATTGTCGCAGATTTGAAATATGTAGAGAATAAAGATTTTCGTATCCCAGTAAGAGTCTATGCTACTCCGGGGGAAGAACATCTAGGACAATTTGCCGCTGATTTGACTGCAAAGACTTTAGCATTTTTTGAAAAGACCTTTGGTATCAAATATCCATTACCCAAAATGGATAATGTGGCGGTACATGAATTTTCTGCGGGTGCCATGGAAAATTGGGGGTTAGTTACATATCGTGTTGTGGATTTATTATTAGATAAAGAAAATTCCACATTGGATCGTATCCAAAGGGTCGCTGAAGTGGTACAGCATGAATTAGCACATCAGTGGTTCGGTAATTTGGTCACCATGGATTGGTGGGAAGGTTTATGGTTAAATGAAGGGTTTGCCACTTGGATGTCTTGGTACTCTTGTAATGAATTCGAGCCAGAATGGAAAGTATGGGAACAATATGTCACTGATACTTTACAACATGCTTTGTCTCTAGACTCATTAAGATCATCTCATCCAATTGAAGTCCCCGTAAAGAGAGCTGATGAAATTAATCAAATCTTCGATGCCATCTCTTATTCAAAGGGGGCCTCTCTATTAAGAATGATCTCTAAATGGTTAGGTGAAGATGCCTTTATTAAAGGTGTATCCCAATATTTAGAAAAATTTAAATATGGTAATGCTAAGAATGAAGATTTATGGGATGCTTTAGCTTCAGCATCAGGTAAAGATGTTACTGGAGTCATGAATATTTGGACCAAGAAAGTCGGCTTCCCTGTTATCTCTGTTAAAGAAGTAGGTAATAAGATTACGTTCACTCAAAATCGTTATTTATCGACTGGTGATGTCAAACCAGAAGAGGATGAAACTTTATACCCGGTATTTTTGGCATTGAAATCAAAGAATGGTGTTGATTCTAGTTTAGAATTGAAAGAAAGGTCAATGACTATTGATCTTGATGATTCAGAATTCTTTAAAGTTAATGGTGAACAATCTGGTATTTATATTACCTCTTATTCTGATGATAGATGGAGGAAATTAGGACAACAAGCTGAATTATTATCTGTTGAAGATCGTACTGGTCTTGTCGCGGATGTGAAGGCGCTTGCCACCTCGGGATATACATCTACCACTAACTTCTTAGAATTAGTCTCCAACTGGAGACAAGAAAAATCTTTTGTCGTTTGGGAACAAATTTTGAATAGTATTTCTTCATTTAAGACCACTTGGATTTTTGAACCTCAAACTGTCACAGATGGTATTAACTCCTTTGTTAGAGATTTAGTCTCAGGGAAGGCTAAAGAAGTTGGGTGGGATTTCACTAAAGATGAAGATTTTGCTACCAATAAATTAAAAGTTACCTTGTTTGGTGCAGGATGTGCCGCTAGAGAACCAGAAGTGGAGAAAATAGCACTCGAAATGTTTGATAAATATACATCCGGTGATAAACATGCCATCCCAGCTTTAATCAAGCCAACTGTGTTTAACACCATGGCAAGAATAGGTGGAAAGGATAATTATGAGAAAATCTTCACTCTATACAAGAATCCAGTGTCAAATGATGAAAAATTGGCTGCTTTAAGAACCCTTGGGAGATTTAGAGAACCAGAATTGTTAGAAAGAACCTTGGGTTATTTGTTTGATGGCACTGTTTTAAATCAAGACATTTATATTCCAATGCAAGGTATGAGAGCCCATAAGGAAGGTGTAGAAGCATTATGGGCATGGGTACAAGGTAATTGGGATGAGTTGGCTAAGAGATTACCACCAGGTTTATCCATGTTAGGTTCTGTCGTTATCATTGCTACCTCAGGGTTCACCAGTCTTGATGCAAAGAAGCAAATCAAACAATTCTTTGATAGCAGATCCACGAAGGGATTCGATCAAAGTCTTGCCCAATCCTTAGATACCATCACATCCAAAGCCCAATGGGTTAACAAAGATCGTGATGTCGTTATTTCTTATTTGAAAGAACATGGTTATTACAAGGATTAAAATGTTCATGTAAATACTTTTTTTCTGTGTGGGATAAAGTTATATTTTCCTATCTTTGATATAGTATATATATTTGTGTATATTGTTCAAACTAAATTACGTTGTTTCATTCTATTGAAGTTAGCCAATATGTCGTTTTGTTTTTTTGTATATATTCTCTCTCATATTACGACTTTATTATTTTGCGACGCGTCAACTTTTCGCGTTTTCTTTAAATTTAATCCAAGATGATGTTGAAAAGATTCAATAAACATTTTCGATGAGGTAGTTTTGACATCGTATTCCAACTGAATCTTAAGAATAATATCACAAGTATTCCATTAAATATATTTGTGCCGGAATATCAAATTACAATGTCCCAAAATAAAATTGTGTTCTTACCTAAGGATGAAAATTTATCTGGTAAAATTGAAATATTCACATTTCCATCTCCTTCGAACAACACAAGCAAAGCAGCACTAAATCTGTTTCTATATAATGGTAAGCTATATCAACTTCAAGATTACACATTTAGTAAAAGTTGTAAATATGAGGAAACTGAGAATTTAGCCACTGAAAAGTACCACTACACTAATAATGGCGAACCTGTGAAATCTACAGTATTAATCGATGAAGCTAGCAATTTTGACGGTCAGATAATACCTACAAGTATATTCCAAGTAAGCACATTGTATGATCTAGCATTTAGTTTAATTGCCACTTTCTATAAGGATAGCATAAGTAGGAGTGAAGAGGAATACTGTGCTAAGGACAAACTTAACATTAAGAAGCAAACTAAGCTTGATGACAGGTTCCTGACAGCCAGAGATATTCATGACACATTAGTAGATATGACGGATCTAAACTGGAATTTGATTCCTATAAAACTGTTAGAAGATAGACTTTCAGCGATTGCTGAAACCACAGAAGAAGCGGGTGACGTATATTTCAAGATTACTGAAGAAACAATAACAGCATTTCTTCTTGAGAAGGTAGATAAAGTTGTAAGTAATTTCCCTAAGACTCTCCCCATACCATTAGAATATCCAGAAGATATACAGATAGCTTTACAACACATTATGGCATGTAACTTATTGATATCATTGATACCTCTGGAAGCCTATAAGAAATTGATTGCGTCCGCAAAGATTGCTGATTATGCCTCTAAATATAACGACTATAAGAAGGTTAACGACCAAATACTGATCGACCGTAAGGCATTAACGGAAAATGCAATGAAAGTTGGTATACAATCAAATGGTGTTGTTGATAAGAAGAAAGCAATGAAAGTTGTAAAGAAGGCAGTTGTTAAGAAAAGGGTCAGTGTCGGTAAAGGTGCTATTGATGGCTTCTTTAAGATGCAAAAGAAATGAAGAAAGACTAGCCACACATTAGAAGAACAAAAAAGCTAAAGATCATTTACTGAGGAGAAACTAACTCAAAGTATATATATGGTATATAAAAAATAATTGTATGTATAAAATGCAAATGAATTGGGAGGAAAACAAAGATTCACCAAACATCCTCTTGATACTTCCCATTTACTTTCATAGCTTTCACTATTTCACCAGCATCCTCAATAGGAATGCTTTTATCTTGGGATATTATTTCACAAATGGTATATTGAACATCCTTTGCCATTTTTCCAGCATCCCCGCAAACATAAACTGTAGCATCACGGTTTAATAATTTGGCTAAATCCGTTTGACGTTCTTTTAATTTATGTTGAACATAGCATTTCTTATCATTGACACGAGATAAAGCAACAACCATTTCGAATTTCTCTCCTAATTGACTAGAATATTCCGGCCATTCTTCCTCATATAAATAATCATTCTCATCTCTACATCCATAGAATAACATAATCTTACCCATGTTGGATCCTTGTCCATTTTGAACAGAATGGACTCTATCTCTAATAAACCCACGGAATGGAGCTACACCAGTACCTGGACCAATAAGTATAAGTGGGAGGGAGATATCCATGGGTAATTTAAATGTAGAATGACGGATATGAATAGGTAATTTACAACCATTAAAGGTTTGGCGTGGACCCATTATATCATATTGGACAGGTAAAATTTTGGTCGATTGTGGTTCATTCATATTTAAGGAAATATTTCTTAATAAGTTGGTGGTGACACCTAAAGTAGGTGAACCTGTCATATCGTTGGGTGAATGTTCTACAATAGATGTAACATGAATCTTTGTGGGGTCAGCATTGGATGAAGATGAAATGGAATAATAACGTGGAGTGATTATTTGCAATGTTTCAATAAGGCATTCCCAGGGCACTTGAGACCATGGTTGACCTTGAGATAAATACAAAAGGGCATCACATAAGTTAAATTTCTTGTCCGTTATCTCTTTAGCAAATCCATCTTTATCCTTAGATAAATTAATCACATATTGTTTAAAATTAGGTGGAGCAAATTCAGATAGTACGGTAAGACATTCTCTTGACACGGGGCCAATAATTTCTAAATAATATCTCACTGCAGTTTCGATTGTGGTGGGACATGGGAATGGAGATTTCATGGTTGGATCTAATGGAGTCAAATTGAAGACTTTCTTGGGATCTAAAGCAAAAGTGGATAAAAATTGGTCGATTTTCTCATTGGCATTAAAGGGCCAAATGGCAATATGATCCCCTGTTTGATAAGAGATAGTGGTATTTGAAATGTCAAATTCTGTATGTATACAATTTCTCCCCACAGATTTAAACAATTCTTTTGAATCAGAAATTGGTATCACAAGTGGATGTTTAGTTGAGGCAATAGTTTTAATATCATGGTTTGGTAGATAATCTTCAGTCAATTCACCCAGATATGTTTCATCATCAATGCAGTCTAAGAATGATAATTGAAATGATGGTTTAAACCCTGAACTAGATTCAGATAAATCGATATGATCATGTAAAATTTCTAAAATGGTTTCTTTCCAAGATAAATAATCTTCTTCTGTGGTGCCCTTACCATCATCCCCTTCACCCAAGGGACCAAGTAAAGTAGCATCAGATGCAGTTAACATTTTCAGAGTCTTCTTTGCAGCCATATTAAAGAATTCATATGTATTATTCCCTAGACCAAATAAGGTAAATTTTAAATCAGGTAATTGAGCATCGGATAAATATTGTTCAAAATTGACAGCACCATCGGGGAAATCCCCTTCTCCGTAAGTAGATATGAAGAATGATACAATTATTTGTGATGGTAATTTATGTAAATTTTCTAAAACTGTTGTCTCTACATCTTTACATAAGACATTTAAATTAAATTTGTTCTTTAATTCTTTAGCAAATCTCTTTGCATAATCTTCAGCTGTGCCAGTTTGTGAGGCATAAAGGACCAAATAATTTTTCTCATTTTGTTGCATTAATTCCACAATATCGTTAGAACCACCATTAGATGCAGATATGTCGTCATCATTAGAAAATAATAAATCTCTTATAGTATTAAATTTGAAATATATCACAGTGGCTAGCATAATAAAACCTAGCACAACAAAGTCGGTCAGATGCATAATTAGATGGTTGTGCGAGGGTGGGTATACAGGTATAGGTGGTGTAGTATGTGACCTCTTATCAACGTATTCAAGATGGAAACTCCGTTGTTGTTTTGGCACTCACATTCTTAACATTTGTCTTTATATATATAAACCCTTGGATTGTTCTCCCACCATCGTACAACTGTTGAAACGAGACACAATCGTTTACGTGTCAGACTGCACTCCGATCTTCTTCCAACCGATGGCCTTCAACCTCCAGTTCTCGAGGCTTCCCGATAGCTCCAAGTAACGTAAAAAAAAAAGAATAGAAATGCACGAAAACACTGGAACAATAGGGCGTGCATACAGGCTATTGTCCACCTGCAGCGTTCCTATGTAGTGGGGCAATTTCGTGATCTGAGAAAAGAAATATAAAGAGGAACCTACTAAGTAGTGGCAGTGGAAGTGGTAGCAGGGGTTCCATAAGCATCACCAATGCTCAATTGGATGTCGTTCAGTAGCGTAGGAGCCTGTTTGTGGTCCAATCCTGTGATTTCCCTGACCATGGAGGTCAAATTCTCCACAGTGAATTCGGCTTGCGTTCTTCTACCAATACGATATAAGATACTTTCTTCGTCTAGATCGGATTTCTCTTCCAATTTAACAATATATTCACTCTTCTCTAGGGATTTCAAGAACTCATCAATGGTCCAGTTTAAAATAGGGATTCTAGTACCATCTGTAGGGATACCAAATGAATTTAAATTAGTCATTAATTCTTGTTGAAGAATATTATTCTTCGAGAAAAGAACGATGGTCAATGTGACAGCTAATAAGCCTTGCATCACAGTATCTTGGTCCACACTTAACTTATTCTCTAACGTATTGTTACTCGGTAAAGACATATCATCTCCAATATATTCTTCATTAACAATCATTTCATCATAAACACGAATATTTTGTAGTAGTTTGAATTCATCAAAATTTGGAGCCTGTGGCAAATTCTTCAATAAAATGAAATGATCTGCTCTATGCCCTGCTTTCGTCTCATCTTTAACTGAGCCATTACCGTTGGCAGGAGTGGTTGTATTACCTGTATTCTTGGCGGTCTTTTGTACGTTTGGTTTAGGAGGTAACGCGTGGAGAACATATCCATAAATATCCATTAGAATTAGATTTATCACTTCATAAACTTGTTTGAAAGTATATCTGGGACAATTCTCTCTCTTAGATACTTCTTTAATCACAGTTTGTAATTTGGTCCTTGTAATAACATTATTTGTTGCTTCAGTCTGTGATAACAAGAATCGAGTAGCGGCACGCGCCACAACAACGATCTTCGACGTTCCATAGATGTCTATACTGGTCTCCTCAATGGCTACTGGTGTGACACTTGCAAATTCTGAATCAGACATACTATATTTGAGTTGGTTGGGTCGCGTTTCTTCTGGCTAAATACAGGTAAAACAGAGATTACTCTTCACCAGTCTTCACTCATTAAATCTCTGAAAAAAAAAAATTATAATAATAATAAGAGCACATTATTCAATATTATGTAGCTAAAAGATAAAAAGACATATACAAGACATCAGTCAATCAATCAATCAAACATTGCCTGGTTTAAGCTGGGTAATGTAATTCACCTGCAACTTGGGCCCACACATCTTTGATAAATTTTTCTTGTTCACTGCCCGTACAACCACCACGAACAGCTAAATAACAACGCTTATCAATGGGGATTTCCCAATTACCAGGGTTCCCACCAACCATTCTGCCACCAGTTTCTTCCAAAATACACCATCCAGCACAGACATCCCAGGCCCAACATCCACCCTCCCAATAGGAATCAAGGATCCCAGCAGCAGTGTAACAGACATTTAACGCGGCACTCCCCAAGGATCTGAAACCATGAATGAACCCACCATTTTCACTTAATAAATTCTTATAAGTAGCCATTTTCTTATCAAAATTACCATCGGGACCCTCTTTCCTTTCTGCACCACCTTCTAGGCCCATCATTGATTTTTGTAAAGTTAATGGTCTTTGAGTGACTTCAATTTTAGTATCATTTAAATATGCACCATTCCCCTTAGATGCATGGAATAATTGATCCAAATGAGGGTTATACACTACACCGACAACAGGATTACCACCAATGGCAAGACCCAAGGAACAACAGCTGAATGGGAATGCATGGATGAAATTTGTAGTACCATCAATGGGATCTAAGATGAAAGTTGGGTCGTTACTGATCTTAGTCTCACCGGGGATATATTCTTCTTCACCAATAAATTTGAATGCATCACCATATTTAGTCGTGATCTTTTCTTTAATGGTTTGTTCAATTTGTTTATCATATTTGGTGACCAAATCAACGGCATTAGCTTTATCCACATATTGTTGGAAAGTGGTACCAGTCTCAGCTTTGATAATGGGGCCAATCTCGTCATGTAATAAGTTGACAATAAAAGTTTCAATTGATTTTAATTCTTCGCTAGTAAAGGACATTATTCGGGAGATATTCCTTATTCTTGTTTTCTTGCCTAATTATTTCGTTATTTTAGAAGAGTTTTTAGTATTCTGCGCCCAATAATGGCACTAATTTATACTCGATGGATGCTTTTGTAGCTCTGGAATGTTTCCCCTTGTCTCGGAGTACAGTGGTCCATTCGTCACTATTTTTTTTTTTTTGTTTTCGTCACATTGGAATTTTAATATGGGACAATATCACCCCACAAAGTAAAGTAAGATAGCCGTAAGAATAGTATTATATTCGCTTGGCGGTGTTATAAGGAACTGACACCATAGATGAAATCACACCACTCTTAAATCTGAATCTGTCACAAAGATACACTAATCCCTTTTCCTTCTTTTTTTGTTTTTGCCCTTTTTAGTGTGGGAGTTATTATTATGTTATGTTATTACGCCAGCCTATAAAATTGAATTTCTTCATAAGGCGGTTCTCGCAGTCCTGTAGTTTATTCCAGAGGGGATACTCCCATTTACAACTTACTTTCTTTGGTAAACCTTATTGTGGGTTGTGTGAGGAGGCTAAGGAGGTTATTGACGATGTACTGAGTGGGAATGAAGAGTTCTCTGAGTTGAAGGATAAAATGAAATTTATTAATATTAATAAAAATCAATTTTGGTGGGATAAATACTGTTTCGATATCCCAGTTCTCCATATTCAGAACGAAACAGACCCGAGGTCACTAGTGAAGGTAATGCATTTTTTTAAAGAAGACGAATTGATTGAAATATTAAGCAGATTTAAAAGGTAAGAAAAGAAAAGCTTTATGACTTGTAAATATTACATTTGTAGCAAAGTTAGATATATATCTTCAACAATTTTTTTACTGTTATGCAGTACCTAGAGGTTAGAGGGTGTCTTTTTTCTATTATTCTTTATCTTTTCCTCTTTTTATTTGGGTTACTCTTTCTTGCTACTGGAGGGGAATCTAGATCAAAATCATCTACAAGTAATAATTTTTTTCTTGAATCTCTACTACTGTTTTTCTTTATCTTTGTGTTAACGGGTTTTACATAGAATGGTGAAGAATTGGTTAATTCTAGATCATCAAATGAAGAAGTCGATAATTCAAATTCATCCTCGATAGTGTTGACTTTTTCTCTTTGTTTATTATTTTTCCCATTTAAAGGGTTCTTTTTTGGCTCTGAGGAAACTCCTTTATCCTTTTTTGGAGGTTTAATAGTTTCTTTCTTGGCCCTGTTGTTAATGGGTATTTGCGTTTGAAAAAAAATTGACTCACTTCTTTCCCTCTCACTTTGTTTTGGTACTACAGGTTGAATATCTTTCTTCATTACATCATGGTTGTTTGCACATTTCTCTTCTTCAAATTTCTTAACTTTACTTTTCAATAAATGATCTCTTGGTTCAACTGTTTTACAACTGAATGTAATTCTCCATTCTTATCCAGTAAGTTCAATTTTTCAGCGACTAATTCATGTCTTTCTGTGTTATGAGACAATATTTGTTTTCTTAACTGTTTTAACTCTTTACTGTTTTCATCATATGTCTCTCTATTATTTTCTATGGACTTTTTTAAATTCCTATTTTCTTCCTCTAATTCAAGTTCATGAGCTTTCAATTGAATGGATTCTACATTTAATTTTTGAAATTGATCATTTATTCGCTGGAACTTATCTAACTTAACATCTTGTTCCTTTTCCCAGGTGGTCTTATAACTTTCTAATTCTTTGACCCTTTCTTTCAAAGTATTATTTTCTGACATGACAGCTGTATTAATCTCATTTTGTGACGTTAATTTATTTTCAAAATTTGCTCTCTCACTGTCTAATAAATCTTGATAATGCAAGATGTCCTTCCCAAATTTTTCTGAATCTAGTTTGGTTTTTTCTATTGTATTGGTTAATTCATTGTGTTCTTCTTTTAGTTTAATGATTTCTACCGCTTGTTCTTCACATTTGATTACCTTCTCCTCATATTGTGCTTCTTTTGTTCCAATTAAACTCATATTTTCATTTACTTGCTGCTTTAAAGAAGAAATTTCCTTTTCCAACTCCTTTGTATTCTCTTCATAATCATGTGCCTTAGTTAATTCTTCTTGATAATTTTTAATTTGAAGTTCTAATCGTTTTATTTCTTCTGCCAGAATTGTATTCTTTTCTGTAATTTCATTGAATGACTTGTCAAAGAGATGTATTGAATTTTCACTAGTATTTGATATGGCCTCAACTATTTCTTTTTGCAGATCTTTTTTGGTGCTTAATAAATCTTCCTTAACTGAAATGGGAATGATACTAAGTTTATCCAACTCTTCCTTTACCTTGGTATTACATCCTTTGATGCTATCCATGAGTATTTCAGTTTTTTTATCTAGTCTATTATTTAAAAGAAAATAAAAATTGATGTTAGTATGGATATCTTACAATGGATATAAGCAAGCGGTTGTTACATACATCTCTTTAATATTAATATCATCTTCTAATAGTTTAGCTAATTTTTCTTTCGAATCAGTAAAGAACTTTTCAGCTAGATCCTTATTTAACGTGTCACAAAGTTTGGAATTATTCGATAAGATATTCTCAAGTAATTCTTGTTTTGTCAAGTTAGATGAATCTTTTAGACATTGTAAGATTTCATTCTTAAATTTTTCTAGTTCATGGGATAATGTTCCATTTCTAATCTTTTCTTCACTTAATTGGCCTGAACAATCGTCTAACTCTCTTTTCAGGAATTCAATTTCTTTAGCCCTTTTAGCAATTTCTAATTCTGTTTCTCTCTTAGAGTCTTGTATTTTATTTAGTGTATTTCTTAACATTGAGACCTCTTCTCTATATTTATTGATCGTTTGTTTTGATAAATCATAACCCTTTTTCAAAGAATTGATCTTGTCTTGGTCAATATCCTTTTGAGAGAGTAATTTTTTACCTTTACTTTCCAAATCAGTTAATAACTTTTTGAAAGTATCCACTCTGGTGGTTATCTTATTAATATCATTCTCATAAGTGGTTAATTTAATTCTCAATTTACGGTTTTCATTCTGTTGTGATTGTAATTCTTGTTTTAAACTTGAACAAATTCTTTGAGTATTTGTAAATGCTTCCAAAAGGACATCATTTGAAGAAGATGCTGAGTTGGAGTTATTTTCTACAAGCTTGGTGACATCCGTTATGTTTGCACCTTGTTTTGAGGGTGGTTCGGGTGTTGTTGTATAGTTATTATTAGTATTATTGGGTAGAACGAGATCATGTCTTTGTACCTCATCCACTTTCCGTACTTCAGTGATTTCAAAATCATCTTCATCAGTACTTTCATTTGTCTCATTGTTGTTATTACTAATTTTATTTTTATTAATATTCTTGACTTTATTTGTGGGAGTACTAGAAATAACTCCCACATTTTTGCCATTACTTTGAAGTATAGAATTCTCAGAGGTGTGTTGTGTTATCTGACCACTTGTATTTGAATTATTTGACACTAACATAAGTGTATTAGTCAATGACGTGTCACTTTCATCATCAGTCAGGGACAAATTTCCTGGAATATTAGTACTATTGTTAGTACCAGTAGGGAAATCTTGGTTTGCACCGTTCCCAAACTCTTTTGGCTTAAATTTGTTAAATATATTTGCCCTAGGTTTGAACCCCAGCGAGGAGTCTCTAAAGAAGTTGGACATGTCGTGAGAAATAAAAGTTGAAATTTAGCCGCCGAACCTGACACGTTCTGTCTTTTTACCCTAAATTTTACCACAAATCTATAAACAGTAGCAATATAAACCCCTGTGTTTATATCTATACAAAATAATCAATAGTTTAAAGCTAATTAGACCTTAAGTTTGCCAGTGTTTCTCCTTTCTCACTCTTGGTATCAATACAAAAGTGTTAAAGACGGTTTTCTTTTATTTTGATCTTGAAATAACTTCCAAAAAAAAATCCGAAACTTCAAGATGAAAAATAAACAAAATCGAATAAACAGAATTTAAACATAGAGAAGTGGTTCTAAAATATAGGAAGTCTAAACTCGCGTAAAGAAGGTGTTGGACCCAGGGTTTTACATTTTAAGCAAGATACAGGTTAAACTAAAAAACAGGAATGAATATTGATCGGTTTTCGCTCGGTGGAAGCACCAGCAGTTTCGCCTACAGAATGCCAAAATGGAGGGTACCAGACACCATTTTACTCGCGGTAATCATGCTGATAAATGTACCTGTATACTTCCAACCGCCTTTCCAAAGACAATTCTATTTGAACGATCCAACATTGAGTCATCCGTATGAGTTACATGAGACAGTTTCTGATTTTATGCTGGGGATGTATAGTCTGGTGTTACCTTGTGTGGTGATCGCACTAGTATGGTACTTGTTAGTTGATAGAAGACACAGATGGAACGTCCTATATGTATCCTTCTTAGGTCTATTCCTTGCCTGGTTTAGTACTGCCCTTTTCACCAATTTTATTAAGAATTGGTTCGGTAGACCAAGACCAGATTTCATTGATAGATGCCAACCAAAGCCCAACATGCCAATTAATACTCTGTTTACTGCCGATGAAGTCTGCACAAATGAAAACGAGGATATCTTGTTAGAAGGGTTCAGAAGTACTCCCTCAGGACACTCAAGTGAGAGTTTTGCAGGGTTAGGATACCTTTATCTGTGGCTTTGTGGACAATTAATGACAGAACATGAACAAATTGGGATCTGGAGGAAAGTCGTAGCGGCAATCCCACTTTTGATTGCCTCTTTGATCGCTTTGTCAAGAACTCAAGATTATAGACATCATTTTATTGATGTGTTTTTGGGTAGTTTCATCGGATTCACTGTGGCTTATGTGACTTACAGGAAATATTTCCCACCTATTTCCAGTCAAGTTCCTTTCAAACCATTACTAGACGATTCGGATGTCACTTTTGATGTCCCTTCCTCTTCTACTGCTACTGCCACTACCACAAGTTCGTCAGCATATCAAATGAGAACCTCACTACCTCATGACGAAGAAATGGGGCCATTATCGGCGTGATCCAGGATATCTAGTGGCTCTTGTATATATATATTTATATACCAAACATTACTGCTATTATAAGAAGCATTTTAAACAGAATACTGGGGATACCTTGCTGAAATCTATGGCTTACGGTCACTTTCTCTATACACTTTCCATATATTGGCCTTTTTCTTCTTCATTATAGATGGAATTTTTGAGTTGAAAAATTGTACAGTAGAGGAATTCTTTACTTTAAGAGATGATGATGATAAGATTGTTAGATCTTTTAGAGAGCAAAGCAACAGACCACTTCACTAACACTATTGTGGAGATATATATTATAACGAGAAAAAGATTATACACAGTGGTTTCTCTGTTTTTTCCTCCCTCCATATAGATCGCTCTCACGAATAACTAAACCCATCAAATAATACGAATATAATTAGTACTTGACTGATACAAATGAAACCAGTATGTCTCTAAGCCATCTCACATTAGACCAGTATTACGAAATACAGAATAATGAATTGCAAGCAATCCAGTCCATTTATAGTGATGACTTTGTCAATTTGACAAAGAAGAAGTCTAGTTGGGATAAACAACCACAGATCATCTTTGAAATTAGTCTTCATTCAGTGGAGAAAGACCCCGTAGAATCCTCTCTAACCCTTCATATTGCATTAACCCCCATGTATCCACATACAGCACCCGAGGTGACATTCAAAAATGTCGAGAATGTATTAGATTCTCAATTGAAACAACTTAAAGATGAATTTAAAACTATACATAATCAAGCTAGAGGTCAAGAATTTATCTTTGATATTGTTACCACTACACAGGAGAAATTAGATGATTTCCAAAATAAAGTTAATATGAAATCGTTAGAAGATGATAGACTGGAAAGAATTAAAGAAACAAATGAAAAGATGGAAAGGGAAGAAATGGAGAGTCAACAACAAATTGAACAATTGAAGATATCGGAACAACGTAGAATTGACGAAATTGTAGAAAAGGAAATAGCTAAGCGACAAGATGATGACGACCTGCTGTTTAATCCCAATACACAAATCAATTTACTCCCGCCAGATGAATGGATATTCTCCGGAGAAGCAGTTGTGTTCCCTAAAGTGATTAAAGCGAAATTACCAAATAATTCTTTACTGAAATTTAAAGCTGTAGTGAACCCTAAACCGATTAAATTACAATCAGATATTCTTTGTTTTGCTAAACAATTTTTGGTGAAACCTTATATATCACCAGATTCACCGTTAGCCGAATCCCTGATGTCGTCAGAGTTTATGGAAGATTTTTGTTTCCTATTAAGTGAAGTTGAATTGGATAATTCATATTTTAATACTAGTACTGGGAAGAAAGAAATATCTAATCTGGAAAAGATTCTGGATTCATTATTGAAAGTCACACACGATAATGTAAGTCGATTATATGGTTATACAGTGGAGAGAACTGGAAAGAATAATACCACCTTTGTATGGAAAATAAAACTTTTAACTGAATATAGTCACAGTTATCCTATTGGTGATGTTGTCCAATCTGTAGGGTTTGTTAACCTTGCTACTGCTCGTGTTTGGATGATTAGAATGCTTGAAGGTTTAGAAGCATTGCATAAGATAGGTATGTTTCATAAATACATATCGGTACAAACGGTCCATTTGGTTAAAGATTCTGACTTTGGTTCAACGATACCCAAATTAATGCATCCTGCGTACGGTTATAGCTTACTACAAATGATCTCTAAATATCCCAATAAACATAACACACCTGTAGATTCGCCAGAACTGACATGGTCTCCTCCAGAACTGTTAAAGATCAAGAATGCTAAACCACTAAGAACTACTGATATATGGGAGATGGGGGTATTGTTTATTCAAATCATCAATGGTGTTGATTCAGTATTAAATTTCTCATCCCCACAAGATTTCTTTGAAAATAATGACATGGAAGAGAGTTTACTTGATTTCCTAGAGAAAATGTTGAATAATGACCCAAAGAGAAGATTAGATACCCTCGAATTATTACCAATGAAATTTTTGAGAACTAATATAGATCCAGATATGAACCGACTTAATCTAATGCCTGAAAAATCAATGAGTAATTTGCCAAGTTTCGATACTCCTAAAGGTGATCTAAGAAGAGCATCACATTCAAGCGCCGGGAGAAGATCATTTAATGTTGGATCTAGATTTTCCTTAGCGAACACAGCCACAAAGTCAAGGTATGCAACAGATTTTGAGGAAATTGCAGTTTTAGGTAAAGGTGCATTCGGACAAGTTGTAAAAGCTCGTAATGCTTTAGATAGTAGATATTACGCAATCAAGAAAATTAGACATACGGAAGAAAAATTATCTACCATTTTAAGTGAGGTTATGCTTCTGGCTAGTTTGAACCACCAGTATGTTGTGAGGTATTATGCTGCTTGGTTAGAAGAAGATTATGTGAATGAAAATGCTATTGACTCTTCTGATGAAGATAGTGATGAGACGTCTACTCTTAGTGATGATGATGACGCTGATGATAAGGAAAGCGAAATAGACGGGAATATTTATAATACATCAAGTTTGATGCCAAGTAAAACAGGTGACTACGACGATAGCAATTGGGATTTCATCTCGAACTCAGGATACCCTGATATTGTATTTGCTAATAGTTCTACCGGTAACGATAATATGACCTCTGAAATGTCAGATATATTTATACGAGATGGGACCACAATCGAAGATGAAACAAGTGAAGTTACTTCTTCAGACAGTGGCGATGATACCGATGAGAGCGAATCAGAGTCTGTTATAATTAAAGCTAAAAAAGGTAAGATAAACGAACACGTTCTCAATCGATTTAAAAAGAAAAGTACGTTATTTATTCAGATGGAATATTGTGAGAACAGAACATTATACGATTTGATTCATACAGAAAATCTAAATAAGCAAAGGGATGAATATTGGAGATTATTTCGTCAAATTTTAGAAGCCTTAAGTTACATCCATTCACAAGGTATTATTCATAGGGATCTTAAACCTATGAACATTTTCATTGATGAATCAAGAAACATAAAGATTGGGGATTTTGGTTTAGCCAAAAATGTTCAAAGGTCGATCGATATATCAAAACTGGATTCTTCAAGTGTTGCTGGCAGTGCAGATAATTTGACTTCTGCTATTGGTACAGCAATGTACGTTGCTGTGGAGGTACTTACTGGTAAAGGTAACTACAATGAGAAGATCGATATGTATTCAGTGGGTATTATATTCTTTGAGATGATATATCCCTTTAGTACTGGTATGGAAAGAGTTAATATCCTAAAAGGTTTGAGATCACCCAATATAGGATTCCCTAAAGAATTTAATGCCTATAAGATGAAGACTGAGAAGAAGATTATTAATTTACTGTTGGATCACGATCCTAATAGAAGGCCTGGTGCTAGAACATTACTGAACAGCGGTTGGTTGCCCGTTAAGCATCAAGATGAAGTCATAAAAGAGGCATTGAAGAGTCTAGCTGACCCATCGTCCCCATGGCAGGAGGAAGTCAGAGAGAGCTTATTTACTCAATCCTATAGTTTGTCCAATGATATACTGTTCGATAATAAACAAAGGACCACGACTCCCTTCGAGCAAATTCTTCGTTCACAAATGACAGAAGAGGTGGTTAAGATCTTTAGAAAGCATGGTGGTATCGAGAACAATGCACCGCCTCGTATCTTTCCCAAGGCAGCGATATATGGAACGCAGAATGTATATGAGGTTCTAGATCATGGTGGTACCGTTCTGCAGTTACAATATGACTTAACATATCCAATGGCTAGATATTTATCGAAGCATCCTAATTGTGTCACAAAACAATTCCGTTTACAATTTGTGTATCGTCCTCCTGATCAGTTAAAATCCAGTTTGGAACCAAGAAAATTTGGAGAAATTGATTTCGACATTATTTCTGCATCATCTTCACAATCACCTTTTTATGACGCTGAAAGCATTAAGATTATTGATGAGATCCTTACTGCATTCCCAGTATTTGAAAATACGAATACACTATTTGTGGTTAGTCATGCAGATATCTTAGATGCCGTCTTTGATTTCAGTAATATTGACAAAGCACAAAGACCAATTATTTCGAGGATATTATCCCAAGTTGGTTTTGGTAAGACTTTTAAAGAGGTTAAAAACGAACTCAAATCACAATTAAATATCACATCGACATCATTAAATGATTTAGAATTATTTGATTTTAAATTAGATTTTGAAACCGCTAAGAGAAGATTACATAAGATCATGATGGATAGCCGTCATTTGAAAAAAGTTGATGATTCCCTAGCTTATGTGGCTAAAGTGTTATCTTTTTTGAAGCCATTAGATGTGTCTAGAAATATTGTCTTATCTCCCTTGAGTAATTATAATAGTGCATTTTACAAAGGTGGCATCATGTTTCAAGCGGTGTATAATGATGGATCCAATAGAAATTTAATTGCTGCTGGTGGGAGATATGATAATTTGATTTCTTATTTTGCGAGACCTTCTGGTACACAAAATTCTGGTCGTAAAAGAGCTGTTGGGTTCAATCTTGCATGGGAAACTATATTCGGTATTGCACAAAGTTATTTCAAATTGGCCACTGGTGGTAGAGTCAAGAAACGGAATAAGTTTTTAAAATCTACAGCTATTGATTGGAAACCAAGTAGATGTGATGTATTAATTTCGAGTTTTTCTAATACGGTGTTGGATACCATCGGTGTTCCTATATTAAATCAATTATGGAAGAAGGACATCAAGGCAGATTTATTATATAACTCGTACACTGTCGATGATGTGGTCTCCTCTGCTCAACAAGATGGTGTCGAATGGATAATATTAATCAAGCAACAGTCATATAACGTATCTGGTCACAAGCGGAAATATAAGCCCTTGAAGGTTAAAAAATTGAGTAATAATTTGGATTTGGATTTAGATATTGATGAATTTTTACAATTATATCAACACGAGACTATGGAAAGAGGATTAAATGATGATGCTTTATCCTTTAGTGATAAGCATGATGATTATAGTAATTGGGATGATGGTAGTAGTGCAAGTAGTAGTCAAGAGGGTGATAATAATAATCATCATGATGAGGTGAACACTTCTAACCAAAAAGTGGTGTATGTACCCAATATGGCTAATAGATCTAAGAAAGCCAATAAGAGAGAGAAATGGGTGTACGAAGATTCTGCTAGGAAGGCCTCAAGTGTTATAACAAATAGTCTAGCCAATGCTCCGATTATCACGGTGGATGCTTTAAGAGATGAAACGATGGAAATCATATCCATTACGTCGTTGGGACAAAAGGAGGAATGGTTAAGGAAAGTGTTTGGATCAGCAAATAATTCTACTCCAAGAAGTTTTGCCACGAGTATTTATAACAGTTTGTCCAAAGAGGCAACAAGAGGTAACAAGTGGGCTATTCTGCACAGTCATAAGACAGGTCAATCTGTCATTATCGATTTACAAAGGTGATATTATTCTTTTCTCTTTTTTTTTTTAGTATAGACTCATATAATAGATAATAAATATTGCACGTTCATTAAGCTCTTATTTGAAGGGTACGATATAATGGACAGGATAGGACGGTTCTTTCCAAATTAATATATCTCTTTCTACTCAAAATCTTTTTTTGTTTATTGTATGAAGTTGGTTTACGGCTAGGTAAAAAGCAATCAGCCGAAAGTTCCTAAAACAATCATAAATATTAAAAGATCAAGTTTGGAGATTGACTCTAGAAAATGAACCAGCATCTATTGCCCTGCAGGAGAATTGTATATACTTTACTCCTTAAGATTCTCTTTTACTAAAATAGGTTAGATATTCTTTTCTCACGAGTATTCTCTTTTAAGGTGGATTTCAAATGAGTCAAGGTTTGATTGAAAACGAATTAGCCGCTATTAAGAAATAGAAGCAACTTGGCTACAAAAGGGAGACATAAACTTTCACAACCGCATAACAGAGTGATTCAAGCTGGAACTTCACTCTTGAAACATGGTTAACGGCGAAAATCGTGCCCGGATTAGAAGGTGGTTTCATCACAAGCCACATGAACCGGAATCATGCTCTCATTGCAAACATTCTACTGTTAAATGCAGCTGCCGGAAGAAAGATTCAGATGGCTCACCACTAATTAGCTCGGGTAAAAATGGGAGAACCACTGGTCGCAACAAACTGGATAGAAGGAACGTTCGTGTGACAAGAGCAAGTGCAGAAAGTAATAACGACATCTCCGAAGAAAGATCAAATATAGACAGTGTTGAACAAGACCATCATTCTTCTGGGGTAAACCTTTCAGAAGAGAGTATTTTGGAGGGTACTCCAGTATATTATCTTACTGGAAGGAAACGTTCAGGGTTATTTAGAGAACGGTCAACACTTGACGAAACTACTTCTGACAAGGAAGATAAATCAGGTACCATCCAAGATAAACAAAGTGGGAAATCAGCCGAGACTGATATCAGAGAGACTAAGTATTACAAGGACTTTATCAAGATTGTCAAAAAACAACAAGAACGTAAGCAATTGGAATTGCAAAATACGAAGCATCAATATGTCCAAACAATGAGATCTCAGCTTAACTCACGAGCTGGAGGTGCAACGCTAAGAGGGTTGGAACATAATGATGGTGGGAAGTTTGTAGTCAACAGGGTTAAATCTGTTGGATTTAATTCTGATATTGACATTCACGAGATCCAAGACGAATCTTCCTTTCCCAAATACTCGTTCAATAGGCAAAAATAGATTAAATTCCCCAAACACAAGCTGCATAATATCCTGGAAACCTTAGGGAGAATCCAACAAACATCTATATACTGTTGAGAATGTTATATTCTCACTGAGCTTCCATCTTCGAGTCTTTTAAAGTTATCATAATGAAGGTTTTCGACATTTGAAATTGAAATAATCACATAATTGAGAGATAGGATAATAATAATCAAAGAATAATGGTTTGAAAAAAAGACTATTCAGCCTGTGAATCCACCAGATATAGATACGTTTAACAATTATTAATGGGAACCAAAACAGATTTGCCACCATTGACCGAAGTGGGGCTCTACAAGGAATATATACCAGCTAATCTATATGCTAAATGTAAGGTGGGTAAAATGAACCTTTTGGATCCAGTAATTGCCATTATCCTTGCCATTGGTTATTTTAAACTAATGGTAGGTAGTGTGGTTGATACTCTGAATAGTGAAGAAGGTGAATTGGTGTCTTTTGTTATATTGAATAAAAGTCACAAGTTTTTCCTTGGAACAACACCACCCTTTGCAATACAATTGTTTAGTTTCTTCTCCCATTATTGGAAGGGCATCCAGTTGAAATATTCGGTATTAGTCATGTCATCATTATGTTTATTCCTAATATACATGATCTTAAGAAGAAATAATGTGTCAACTATTTTATCCACTTTGACAACCGTTGCAATTGCCAATTTACCACATTTCCAAACTCAATCAATTAGTTTATCCACTAATGTTATCTTTTGGTTAACATTATTGGGTACTATGTATTTTTGGAGGCTTTATAGGATTCAGAAGGGACCGATTTTGGTGTATTTAGCTCACGTTGGTGTGTTTTTAGGGCTTGGTATGGCTACAAAGAGTCTCGGTTTCATTACCTGGTTTTGGATAATTTGCTGTTCCTTATATGACACTTGGAACACAATCGACGATATTACTGTGACAACATATGATATTGTGAAGAAAATATTACTTAAATTTTGGTTCATTGTGGTGGTTCCTTTGCAAATATTTGTTTTAATTAACTATAATCAAATTAATAGCTTCCAACTAGATTCTTTGGAATATTCAAGATACATGTCACCATATTTTCAGTCCTATCTTCGTGGTGGTATAATTCATACCACTGAAACACATGAAGTCCATTTTGGTGATACTATACAATTACGTCATACGGCATCTTTAGGTGGATATTTAACATCTCATAATGTGACTGTGGATGATCCTGATGAGGTCCAATTCTTGGTTAGTTTATCGTCCGATGAAAATAGTGACTGGACCCATTGGATCATTGAAAATGCTAATCCGAGGGATGATTCTAAACCAATTCGTAAATATACTGATATTAAATTAAGACATAAATTAACCGGGAAATTATTACGTGCATCTGATTCTAAACCTCCAATCAGTGAACAAGAATATGATAGGTTAGTATGTACTACGGGCGATATTGATTATGATGGAAATTCCGATGAAAAATGGGTATTCCAAACCGTGGAATATTCTACAGAAAAATTTAGTAATAAAGATATGTTTAATATTGATGAAGATAGATTAAAATTGTATAATCAAGGTAGGCGTTGTACATTATTAGGTCATGATATAAGATTACCAGAATGGGGAAATTTCGATCAAGAAGTGTTATGTTTAGATAATGCAATGAATAAATTTGCAGAATTCCAAATTAAAGTCATTGAGTCTAATGAATCGAAAATGGTGGATGTTGTGGTTCCACATTATAATAAATTTAAATTAATCTTTGAATGGTTATGGAGACAATATAGATATACTCATTACATTAAGAATATGGATGGAGGGAGAACCACCATAGCTACCGTACTAGATTTCCAAGTCGAGACATGGCCATTTAAATCGCAAGTGGAAGGCGATATTGTTGTTAATAATATATGGATATTATCTATCCTTGGGACTATTATGTTTGGTATGTATATCACTTACAAAATTGTGACATGGAACCCCTGGAGTGTTAAAGAGGTCACAAGGCATCCAATTTCGGTTACTAAAGTTTTATTCCAAGACATTGGGCTGGAATATTGTCTTGGATGGTTCTTACATTTCTACATTTTCGTCTTGGACCCCTCCCGTGATAAATTATCGATTGTAAGTTATTTCCCCAGTTATATCTTTGGGTTGTTACTATTTGCACAAGTGTTACACACGGTCACTACAAAATATCCTTGGAGTTCTATGATATTGCCCATATACATTGCTATTCTGTACAAATTAGCTCATTAAACAAAGGGGAAAAGGGTATATATTATGTGTTTTATATAGTGATGAGGAATATGATTATGATTCGTTCGAGATTGTTGGTGGTTGATTATTATCCGCCCCATTCTCTATAGGTTTATTATTATGATCCTTATGAGGATTGTGGGGACTGGATTGTCTCGATTCAGCAATCCCGGAGACAAACATAGTGATAAGTTCGTCGACTTCCCCCAACAGGGTCTCTTTCCTCTTAATAGCCTCGATCTTCTTCTTCTCGACGTCGACAAGACTTCGTTGTAAAGATTGAATCTTGTGTAATTGTTCCTCAGCAGAGACGTCTACCCCGGGCAGGGAGTCAATCAATTTGATGACCTGTCGCGTCTTTAAGATGATATCTGTGGACAGCTCGTCCACAGTGTTGTGGAACTCCTCTTGAGGGGCCACAGTGGCATGCTTGTCCGTCATCTTGGGTTCAAATTCGTCCACGGGCTCGAAATCGTGGTTCTTATCGATATAATTCAATGTGGCACAGAATTGTTCCATCATTTGATCCAAACATATTTGCAATTGCGTTAATCTATCCGTCATTTTCGTGCTCACAGGGCCCTGACACCGGGTTAAAAGGGTATACTATACTGGTTCACCACCTATAATTTAAGAAGTGATATTCTTATTTCTTCAAGAAGATTAAATCTTTAAAAGTGAAAAATTATTGATTAAGGAACTTAAAGAGTGGCACCCAGGTTTTTAGTATATTCCACCGATATAGACCCCATAAAGTTATATTGAAGAGTATATTGCAATAGGAATGAGTGAACAAGACGGTAGAATTAATGGTAGGGGCCTGGCTGCCGGATTAAATGGGATCAATACGATCAGTATCAATGCTGCCAGAGAAATGCACGCTAGGACAGTAAGGGCAAGGATACCATCCCGCAGTGGTGATGCTTCTACTACCACTATTAGATCTAGCACCACTACTACTACGACCACTGAAAGTACCACAGTACAGGGTAGGAATACTTTTAAACCACCGATGATGAAATCAACAATGTCCATGGCTTCTTCGATGCCCAGGAAACCTCGACATAAATGTAATAGTCCCAATAATCCACCTTGTCCTCATTGTGGGACCATGATCATCCCATCTCCTGCTGCTACCTTCCCATTAGAGGATACTCCCTCCATATCTATAGGTGATTGGACCGTTACTTCGTGTAAGAAACCTATATTAAATTCTGTTGAATTGGAAATATGGGAAAAGGACCATTTACCTGGTTTAAGGGCCTTACCAGAGATGATATTTGGTAATAATTTTATTAAGATTGAGAATGTGGAACATAAGTGGACCGTTGAATTTAATGCATTGGATGCATTGAAAATGGTTTCGTTAGAAGATGCTGGGATTAGAGTAGCTTATTCTAAAGATTGGATTGAATCCAAGAAAAGAGTGAATACTACTACTACTACTACTAATAATAATAGTAAAGATGTGAATGTTGTTGATGAAGTGGTGGAGATTGATAAATTATTGAAAATTGTCAAACATTATGATTGGACATACACTACAGAATACAAAGGTACAGTTAAGACTGGTAGTGATGTGAAAACGTTTCAAAGGGAGGACAGCGCACAATTACCACTGGATAAATTGTCACGTCCTGATCCCATACTTTATTTTGATGATATGATATTGTTTGAAGATGAATTGGCAGATAATGGTATATCTGTATTAAATTGTAAAGTAAGAGTCATGAATGAAAGATTATTATTATTAATGAGGTTCTTTTTAAATGTAGATGATGTGATATTAAGAGTTTATGACACTAGAGTATATATAGAATTTGACACGGGGGAGATCATTAGAGAATTTAAGAAATTTGAAGGGGATAAAGAGACATTGACCCATCAAACTAAATTAATGTATTCTAGAGATCCCAAGGCCTTGTTAAGAGACAGTGATTGGGTGGCTAAACATTTACCATTGATATCAAGGGAATGTGAAGTATTAAAGCTTGAATAATTATACGTATAGGTATATAATATATAGATATATCTACGATTGGGAAAGAACATAATTAGCAACGAATCTATCTGTTTCATTAGAGGTAGACTTAATCTCTTTTAATTTCTTGTCTGCCAATTGAATTATTCTTGTCTTACTATGATCAGTTTTAAGTTTCTCACTAATTAATTTCACTAGAGTCCAACCTTTCAAGAAAGTTTCGCTTAATTCCACAGATCTTAACGCATTATCCAGTGCCAATTTTAAGAATTGCAACTTTTCACTATGGTTTTTCCCAGTTAAGGATGACTGATACATATAAACTTCAGACAATTTAGCAAAGGCCACATAATTAAATGGCATAATTAATAACACTTCTTGTAGACAATGAATGGCATACTCATATTGCTTGTTATCTGAGTATAACTGTGCCAAGAACCACCACAATTCAGGATCCAGGGGGCATCTTTCCAATAACCCGTTTATCTCTTGTATCCATTGCGCTTGATCTAATTTCTTCTGGCTATAATACATTCTAAGGGACAAAAGTTTCTTGCATAAGAGACAGTAACTGGCCACATCAGTACTAAACTCATATTCTTCCCGTATTAATCCATCTAAATACTTTATAGCCGCTTCTGGAGATTCATTAAACTGTAATAAAGTGGCTTTCATCACTTGCAATTTACAAGATTGGTCCCCCAAACGGTCTCCAATCTGATTATACACGACTTGAGCCTCTATATCCTCACCACAGAACATGGCTAAGTAAAATAACATCTCTAATAACGCCAAATGTTGTTCCTGAGTCAATTGCCCATCGCCTCTTGCTAAATATCTCTTTGTTTCAGAGAACAACTGGACCGTTTCCCGCGGTCCAAAATCCACATACGCCCTCGTGTTGTTAATAGTCAACAATCTCTGTCTCACAGCAGTCAATGACATGGTCCAATGGGGTCTATCTGGCCCTGTTAACCCTCATCTTTTACCATAATCAGTTGGGTTAATTAACTGTTTTATAGTGGGAAATGTCTTAAATTCCGAACTTTTCAGTCACTCTGGACGGTGGAGGAAGAGAAAAAAAATTATTTCAGATGAAAAATTTCAATTAAAAGAAAGAAGCCCACTATAAAGAACTTATCAAATCTATTAAAACGGTAGTGAATACTGCAGCAAAAGACTGAAAGCCTAGTAAATAGCAGTGAAAGATGTCCATTAATATCTGTAGAGACAACCATGATCCGTTTTACCGTTACAAAATGCCTCCTATCCAGGCCAAAGTGGAAGGTAGAGGTAACGGTATCAAGACCGCTGTGATGAATGCCTCTGATGTGGCCCGTGCTTTAAATAGACCCACTCCATACATTATCAAGTACTTCGGGTTCGAATTGGGTGCCCAAACTTCCATCTCCATGGATAAAGACAGATATTTAGTCAATGGTGTTCACGAACCATCAAAATTACAAGATGTCCTGGATGGATTCATTAATAAATTCGTTCTTTGTGGTAGTTGTAAAAACCCAGAAACCGAAATCATTATCACTAAAGATCAAGATTTAGTCAGAGATTGTAAAGCTTGTGGTAAGAGAACTCCAATGGATTTAAGACATAAACTATCCTCATTTATATTGAAAAATCCACCTGAATCATTTGATGGTGGTGTCTCTGGTGGTAAGAAGAAAAAGAAGGCTGCTACTGCGTCAGCTAATGTTCGTGGTGGTGGTGTCTCTATTTCTGATATTGCTCAGGGGAAGACTGTTAACGGTGGCGAAAGTGATTCTCAAAATGGGGATGATACCACGGGAGATAAATCTACCGGTGCTGAGGATGATGATGATGAATTAGCTCGTCAAATTAATGCAGCTGCATCCAAGTTGGAGAAAATTGAAGTGAAAGATGATGAATGGGCTGTTGATATGTCTGAGGAGGCCATTGGAGTAGACGTGCTAAAGAACTTCAAGCTGGAGCTGCTGGTGTTATAAGTGAAGAATTGACTAAATTAGATCAATATGGTGAATGGATCTTAGCTCAAGATGAATTACCTTCTGATGTGGAACTATACAAAAAGGCTGCTGAATTAGATATCTTACAAGATGCTAAGATTGCTGCTGTATTGGCTCAATCTTTATTCGATGAAGATATTGTTACTGAAATTGCTGATCATACTGCTTTCTTCAATAAACTTTTTGTCTCAAATGAATTCGAAAGAAATTTCCTTGGTGGTATTGAAAGATTCTTAGGCCTTGAACATAAAGATTTAATTCCAATTTTACCTAAAATTTTGGTTCAATTATATAATAATGATATTATTTCAGAAGAAGAAATTATGAGATTTGGTACTAAATCATCTAAGAAATTCGTTCCAAGGGATGTGTCAAAGAAAGTTCGTAGAGCTGCTAAACCATTCATTACTTGGTTAGAAAATGCTGAATCCGAGGATGAAGAAGAATCTGATGAAGAATAGTTTTGTAACAAGAAAGAAACCTATATAAATTTTATATATTACATATCATAAACCTGTCCATGTTTTTAAAATATCTGTTTTAGCATAATAAAAATTGTAGAAGAAAAAAACTAATATAGCAGTAATATAGTAATAGTAATTAAAGTGTTGTATAAGAATAGAAATAGTATATGTAGAGGTTATGTATATGCAAAATAATTTTTTTTTTCAATCGGTAAACTTAGATCTTGCACGTAAAGCAGGACCATATTTATTTAAAGCAAATGGGATAATAGCCAATGCAATTGTGAAGAATCCGACTAATGAGGACCCCCAACCCACTGGATATCCATCAATGGCTAAATTATTATACATGGCAGTACCAAATAATGGGAATGCACATGCAAAGACAGAACGACAGAAACCATTACCAGCAAAGACAGATGCTACATATTTGGGGTAAGAAATGGAAAGATAAGCAAATGAGGATTGGAATAAATTGAATGTACCTAGGACGAAGAAAATTTCTGCAATGATGGGGACAATCCAATGGGTGGATGCAGCCCAACCAAATAAGAATAATGCTAAGGGTAAACACCAACCTGCACACATGGCTAAGATTAAGAATGATTCTGGAGTGAAAGTATTATTTTGGAATTTGGGTAAGATGACTTTCATTAAAAACACTAATAATCCACAATAAGCAAAAACACATCCAACCATGAACCCCATATAAGCTAACCCCATTTCAACTAAAGTGAATTGATAAATACCAACAAAGACAATTGGGAAGGCTTCAAAGAATAAATAGAAGGCACCATAACAAAGAGCAATGTAAAGATCAAATGCCAAGACAATTGGTTCTTGAACAATCATCTTGATGGGTCTATATAAAGTTTTGACAATGAATTCCTTCGGTTTAATGGAGGCATCAATTTTCTCTTGGGTGGTGTAAAATCTTTGATCGCCAGTTTGTTTTCTTAATCTTGCAGCACGACGAGCCAAGATATTAGCATGTGAGGTTTCAGGGAAGAAGAAGATGAAAAGAATTAAAGCTGCAGCACACATCCATAATAATAACCAGAAGATCCATCTCCAATTTTTAGCGACCACCATTGCAGCACCCAATAATGGAGCCAACACTGGAGCGGCGACGGCACCAATGGCCCATAAACCAATTAAAGCTGGCATGATTTCTGGGGACACTAAATCAGCAATAGAGGCACCCCCAGTTGCTAAAGATGGAGAACAAAGAATTCCAGTAATAAATCTCATTACGATTAAACCACCAATGTTATGTACAGTAGCACAACCAATTTGAAATATTGTGAAAAGGAATAGAGTATAAATATAAATTTGTTGTCTACCGATCTTGGCAATTTCACTTAATGGGGAGAATATCACTGGACCTAACCCATAACCTAGCACATATAATGAAAGGTTTAATGTAGCTGTGACATGTCCGACTTTAAATTCATTTTGAATTTGTTCTTGCCCGGGAGTATAAATAGAGGACCCCATATATGTTAAACAAGTTAATAACATAATTTGGAAGATCATGAATGCCTTCCTTGGAGTTGTCCAATTTAGTGGATGATCTGGATCATTCTCCCCATTCCAATTGACTAGGAATGGGTCATTATTGTTGGTATCTTTTTGATCTTCCGTAGAGACTGATTTTTTCTCTGAATCCACTTCAGAATCATCATCACCGCCGTGAACCTCATATTGTAATTTTTGTGTATCTGATTGATCCGTACTATTGTTGCTTATATCATCGTTTGACTTATAATTTGTGGGCAGAGACTCTTTAATGGTGACTAAATTGAAATGTTCTAGTACATCCACAAAGAAAGTGTTCTTATAAGAATTGAGAAAGGACATTTTTCGCTTGGTGTGGTATGTTGTATATATGTATTATTATTCTAGAAAGAAGAGAAGGCTTAATTGAAATATTCCCTCTTTATATATCCTGCTGTTCCCCCTTCCCTTCCTCTACTGCACCGGAGCTTTCTAGCCCTCTTACCTAATCACACCACCACTATCCATCTGTTACTAACAGTAAATGCCAAATTTTTCAGTCAGCCATCGCCCATTACTTTTCTTTTTTCCACAATATCCGTCTAATATCCGCCCGGACCCTGAAAAAATCCACGGAAAATCGCGGCCCTAAGACGGAGATCGCGGGCTCTATTGTTTCCGGCTTCCGTGGCGCGGGTCTAAGACGCAGATTAGAGATCGCTTTTTCCACTTTTCTTTTTATAGAAGCTGGAAGAACCATAAGTGATTTATTGAGAGATAGTAGTGGTTAGTGGATAAATATGCTGGGTGTAGGGACGCATAGTACTACCATCTGGGGGATGCATTAGATGTGTTGGATGTAGCGGTGGTGGTAGTAGTAGTCAAGCCAACTTCCTCCATCAAACGATGATGTTGATGTCTAGGAGGTTCTTCTAGTAATGCAGCTCTTACTTGATTCGTCGCGATTTCTTTGTATTCGTTATCTAAAACCAATCGGGATGTAATCATCTTATAGATAAACCTACTTCCCTGCAAACTTGGATCCCTTAAAATATAACGTAATGTTTCTGTCGTCGTGTCATGATTATTATTATTATTATTACCGTCACGGAAATTAAATATTGTCTCTATGATCATTTTTTTACAAATTTCATTACCCCTAGAATTTAATACCTTTAACACGGTCAAGGACCCCAATTTATGACAACATAATTCAGATAAATATGGTATAATATGTTTGGTCAACAAATAGTATTTATTTTCAAAATTTGATGTGTCTAATAACCATGTAATTAGTAATGTACCGTTATGATCTGTAATCAAATATTCACTATACAATATTATAATGGCACCAATCATAATTAATTGTTCATCAGTCACTTTGCCCTCTGTAGTAGTCTCTAAACATGCACGGATGGCACGAACACCATATCTATTAACACAAATAGACCAAAAATTAATTAAAATATTGTCGAAAATAAATTGATTCCATCTGGAACCAAATTTAACCACCTCTTGAATCACATAATTACCAAATTGATCATTAAACAATGCGGAACAATATGGTTCCACTCCATTAATAATAAATTGAATATGTCTAGAAATCTTTGCCGTCTTAATCAATTTTTGACATACCCATGTACCAGATTTGTGTATACCAAATAAACTTAAATATGGACTCAATTTACGTAATATAATATCTCTTATTAAATCATCACATTTATCATATATCCTTTGTACAATCGTGTTACCTAAATAATCAAGACTTAATTCAGGTAATTCATCTAACATACAAAGTGCTAATTGTTCAATTTCCAATGAAGTTAAAGTATTATTATCTAATGATTTCCTAATTTCACGTAATTTGGGAGTTTCAAATAATCTTTGTGATAAAGGTTCTGGCATATTACCAAAATCACTCATATTGGTACAAGGTGATAATTCAAACCCATGTCGTAACATCATCACCATTCTTTCCTCATTTGCCTCTACACTGTTGTGTTGATGATCACCAAGAACAAACTGTTTACACATCTCAACCATATCATCCTTATGACTCAAGATTGATGGAGGTGGTAATGGGAATGGACTTACTTCTTGTTCAGATGATATTGTTCTCGTCACTGTCGTGTTTGGGGTCACTAACAAAGGGATGTCAGGATTAAATTGATCACTATAGATTGGTATTTGTAATCCATTAGGTTGTACTTGAAATTGAATTATACCATTCATAATATATTCTTCCATCATAGAATATGGTTTCTTTTGTGAGTTGGGATCAATTATTGGATTTGTATAAGATAAAATCTTGGCAAATGTAATCTTACAAGGAACACCAATCATGGAAATTTCTTTATCTTGCATGGTTTCAATGGCCAATAATGCATGCTCCATGGTCTCAAATTCAATTAACGTCATATAAAGACCTCTCAGCGTTCTAACAGATAATATTTTACCAAATTGAGAGAAAATTGTGGCCAAAGTAACGCTAGTTAAATTTGGTATATTATTCCAACCATGATTCCATTGCATGGGGAAAATATTTGATACTGCTATAGTGGAACTTGCTGGCACTGTGGGGACTAAATTAACATTAGGTACATTTTTCTGATTTGTCGTGATCCATACTAAACTAAATGGATCCACATCATCTTGCATGATAGGAATATGTCCACTGGGAGTAATACTATTCATCATTGGAACGCCCATGGGACTCATGAGACGTTGTTGTGATATGGACATATTAGCTTGTGGCATATCATATGTGGCCAGTGTCTGGGATCTTTTCCTTACAGTATTATTATGTGTATTAATATTTAAATTTGGGGTAGTAGTGTTCAACTCTTCAACCATGTTGATTGGATTTAACATGGGTATTGGGGTGGTAGATTGATTTACATCATTTGAAGACCAAATGGAGTTCTCACTATAATTAGTAGTACTTCTAGTCAAATGTGGTGTAGGTACTGGTCCCCAATTAATTGGTGCAGTATTATTTCTCTGCCTATTTCTCACTGGTGTATTCAACATCATAGAATTTGTTGAAGTGGGAAATTGTACTGGTGGTTCAGGGTCTGGAGTGTTTATCATATCATGAGGAGAATTAATTGTAATATTCCCCCCGTTCATGACGGAGGTAACTAGTTTGTTCTCGAGAGATACTTCAATTTTAGGTTGTTGTGGAGGTTGTTGTTGTTGTCGTTGTTGCTGTGGTGGAGGAGGTTGTTGTTGTGGCTTAGAATGGTGGAATCTGGAACCAAAATTCGGAAGTAACCCACTGAATCTGTCTGCAAATTTGGAACTATTGATACCGGACCCACTGGCCCCCTGATTAGACCCACTTCCACGGTAGGAACCCAACATATGCAAATGATCCTTCTCCTCCTTCAACATACCACTATTATTATTGCTATTATTCTTGCTAGACTTGTTTCTATCACTGCTATTCATCGAGAGTAGAGAACACGATGGTAAACGATAAGGGATCGATATTATCTCCTAATTGTTCGTTAAACTTAAAAAAAAACGTAACTGAAGATTGCCTATCGAATATAGCCTGAGTTATATATAGCTACTATATTTACTAACTGTAGCAACCTTTTGTGATACCTTGTAAAATGCCTGCTTCGACACTCCCTTTAATCTAGTTTTGATGTAAT
Source organism: Monosporozyma aquatica (assembly GCA_030571515.1). Taxonomy (NCBI): domain Eukaryota; kingdom Fungi; phylum Ascomycota; class Saccharomycetes; order Saccharomycetales; family Saccharomycetaceae; genus Monosporozyma; species Monosporozyma aquatica. The sequence goes on from JAJLXW010000482.1 coordinate 63,487, forward strand.
AGTGTTGGTTTCCCCAGAATTAATTCCAAAATTTGAAATTTTTCAGTTTTTCCAGTTTTGCCTTCGAGGGTTCGGCCGAACTGCCGTTTCGGGCAAAGTGTCAACAAGAGATCTAAAACAGATCTCAGCTGGAAAATCCTCGATCCATAAACAAACCGATACTTGACACAAGTCATCGTTTGGAGATAAAGAAAAGGCAAAGATACAACGAAGTGTAAGTGTCAGTATGGAAAGCCTAGATAATAGTACAACTGTAGAGGAGATTGTGGATTCTCTCGTGCAAGAGATCGATAATGAGTTGTTGCAAACATTTGAAGATGGGGCCACAACAGAGGAAGATAAACAAGACACATATCAGTTGCCCCTACAGGATATTGGTGAGGAGACAATGGAGATGATTGTCAATTATAATACAAGAGTCAATAGTGACTCACTTTTGACCAATAATGCAGTTTTACTATCGGATAATAATGATGAGGAGGATAGTGTTGATAGTGTGGTGGTCAAGGAAGATACACTTGATACCGTATCTACATCAGATATGGACATTTGTGAAGTGGAATTCTCATCCTTGAAGAGGCGAGTAGGGGAGGGATCTCTTCCACCACCTCAAGAAGGGTCAGACGTTGCAGGAGACGAGAAAATTGATAAGTCGAGGCCCATTTTACAAGAGACTAAACCCACAGAGAAAGCTGATGCATTATACGGTATTGGTATTATCAATTTACCTCCTCTACCAGAAAATAAACCAATGTTTAGAAATAGTTCCCTGGCCAGATTATTAGATGACTCAGTTGATTCTGGGACGCAACTAGACTCAACAAAAGATTATCTTCCTTTAACCTCGCAAACCTCAAAACAAGGATCATTAATTTCACCTGCCCTAAGTGATAATTCTCAATTTACAAAATATACTAATTCGACAATGGCAAGTTCACCAGCAATGACAACATCAACAAAATTTACGCCCATTTTCAAGTTTAAACCACGTACAGTAAGTCAATGTAAAATATATCAACCAAGAAATGTTTCTATTCATAGTGCTTTACCTGGGGATCAATCTATTATTATTCCAAATTCTCTAGATCATGAGGATAATTCTCTGGATTCGATCGTCGTTCCTTATCGTGAAATGATCAAATCACTTAATTTACAATTAGGTAAGACAAGACCAATAGATAAATCCGTGCACGATTTTAACCGAAGCATAACCGAAGAACAAACTTATCTATTAGATGAAGATGAAATTGAATTTAGTTTTGATGATCTTCTAAATAAATTGGATCAATTGGGGAATGATAGTGATATTATCACCCTGCCTGAAGACTCAATGGACAGTGTAAAAGTTTCACCAGTTGCAATAGATGGGAACCAATCAGAAGAGAAGATAATATTACCAGAAAGTAGACACGTTTCTAGTCCCTTTAAGATTAGAAATCATGTGACAGAGGAGGTGATGCAAAAATCTTCCAGTATTTCGCAACATGATGAGGATAATGTTACAACTCCAAATGAAAATATTCAACAAGATGAGATCATAGCACATGAAAAATTGAGAGACGATGGAGTTTTATATGTGAATGTACTAAATTTACAAAACTTTAAGATAGAAGGTGCCAAACACCGTAATACACAATATTGTCTCGAATTTAAACAAGGTAATAAGATAATTCATACCACATCATGGAGTGCAGTTCTTAATAAGACAAATGTACCAATTTCTAAACAATTTGGTTTTATAATCAATGAAGAATTTAAATCTTTTGGTAACAATAGATTAGAAGTAGCTGTAAGATTACAATATGACAAACTCTCGAAACAAACCATAGAAGTCAGGAGGAAAGTTACGATTGGCAAGAGATTCCCCTTTGGTAAGAAGAAATATGCATATGAGACTGCGTTTATTGATAAACCCCTGGAAGTAGATCCTTGGTCAAATATTACTGATGCAAGCGGGAGGTATGCTGTTTGTGATATAGAGATGGATCAAAGATTCTTAAATTCAATTGAATTCAACACCCAAAGGATACCATTAAATATGATTGACAGATCAAATCATAGCATAACGAGATTAAATGATTCAGGAACACTAAACATGGAATTCTTATTTGTGAGCCGATCTTCCAATGAGGAAACCATCCCTTTAGAATTTAATAAAATGGAAAGGATTATATCTAAATTTTTACACCAACGCGATATTCATATGGAAGATTACTTATTACAAGAAGGTGGTGACATAACCAATGGATCCATTCAACGAAGATATGTCGAATTGAACGGAACAACTTTATTATCCTGCCATGAAATGACTAAAACTCCAATAATTTCCATCAATTTATTAAATATAGAGAGAATTACAAGCTCATGTAGCGGTATAATTGACGATGAGGATAGCAAGGTAATTGGCGAAAGAAAGTTCACTAACTGGACAGATGTTTTGCTATTTGGTGAC
>JAJLXW010000482.1:65958-92116 GCA_030571515.1 Monosporozyma aquatica
TGGTGACCATATCAAATTACATTTTTTTGATAAGGAGACTATTACTTTCACTAGTCAAAATAGTAATATAGGCATCCAACAATGGTACAATACATTACAAGAAGTCATCTCCCTTAATGTCAGTCACCAACCATGGGTCAAGAAAATATGCCAGTAATGTATCGGCCTACTTCTAACTTTACGTAAAGCAATTAGTACAAAATATAATATTCCTTTGTAAACACCCGGACACCATGCAAAAACAGTCCTGACAAAATTTTTGGAAAAACAAAAAACAGTCCCAGGATGTTAACCCAAACAATTACCGAAATAGGAAATAGCTCATCTCGGGAGGAAAAAAGCGACGCAACTTTTTGAAAAATAATGGAATTTCCATCAATGGCCTGTCCACAGGCTGAAACCTTCAGAGCAGACCTTTTGCAATGAGTGCGAAGCACCCCCCTCCATCTTGAAAAATTCCATTAAAAGAGAGGTCCGTGTTTGAAGAACGCATATATCTTCAACATTGGTCATTTCTCAAGAATAAGAGTACCATAGATATATAAGTGACGCAAAGATGTATGTGAACACCATGTGGTATAGATGAAAATCAGAACAGAACGACAAATAAAGTAGAGAATAGACATTTATGAATGAATCGAAATGATAAGACAAAATTAACGAAATATTGAATTGAAATGAATAAGGCTCTAGTAGCAGTTCCTTTATACACAATAAATAAAACGAATACCCCAGAAGAAGCTCCAAAAAAAAAATAACTGATTGGATAAACGTAAATGAAAACGGATAATGGCGAAATTATAATATAAACTTCTCATGAATCTAGTTCTGATAAAGCTCACAACAGTTTGAATAATAATTTACTAACAAGTTAACTATGTTATAATGATATGGATGTATTATCTCCTTTTATCATTGTTCATTATTTTTTTTTTTGTACAGGGCTAAGAGAACAAAGAAAGTTGGTATCACTGGTAAGTACGGTGTTCGTTACGGTTCTTCTTTAAGAAGACAAGTTAAGAAGTTAGAAGTTCAACAACACGCTAGATACGAATGTTCTTTCTGTGGTAAGAAGTCCGTCAAGAGAGGTGCTGCTGGTATCTGGACTTGTGGTTCTTGTAAGAAGACTGTCGCTGGTGGTGCTTACACTGTCTCCACCGCTGCTGCCGCCACTGTTAGATCTACTATCAGAAGATTAAGAGAAATGGTTGAAGCTTAAACATTTCATAAATTTAATGACAATTTTTTAACTATTCTATTAAATTATAATTACTCATTTTATTTTTGTATTTAAGTATATAAACTCATCCTTTCTATAATATCTGAAATATTTTAAAAACAATTTTGCACACATAATCATTTATATTTCAGTGTCTTTTGTGTATTAACTCACGTATTTTTTTTTTTAACTGAATTAATAGCGGGGACGCTCATAGCTATGTATTTCAGGAATGTCTAACTTGAAGAACAAGTTAAAGAACAAGTTAGACATATATTTTTTTTCCTGGTCAGTTGCGCTGGAAAAATTATGATTTTTTTAATTCTCACTCATCATATGGTACTTTGTCAAACATTGTAGTTCTTCTTTGAATCTTCGTATTAAGTCTTTTGAGTATGCGGTACAATTAAACTTTTGAAGTATCGTAATTCTAGACTATTACAAAAACATATATAATGGATTGATAAACAAAGAATAAATATCTGCCACTACACGATTAATTCATTTAACACATTTATTGTTTGTTATGAGGATTTTTCTAAAATATTGTAGTGTTTTTACCAATATATAATGATATTTTCTATTTTTTTATCTAAATCTATCTGAAGATATCCATATCAATTAGCTAGAAAATGACGTTAAATGTGTACACTAGGTAAGGAATGTAACACTTCTAAATAACGAATAGTGATAAAATTAGGGTAATAAAAGGTTATTTTCTTAGGTTTTGTGCTGAATTATATAATAAAAAGACATAAAATGTGTTCTTTAAATTATTTCTTATTTAAGTATAATATCTTCCATTTTTGAAAAAAATCATGTAGTATACTAAATTATCACAGTAGTCTTTCGAAAATACTACAATCTTATTTTTACATTTAGTTTTATTTCTTTCAATCCTGAACCTAATCCAATTTAAAGAAAGAAGAGAAAAGGATTTCTTCTTAATACACAAGCTACATGTTGCACTGTATTTAGTTTTATCTTTCATAAGATTACTAGTAGTCAGTTCTTGAGCGGACTTGCCTATGTTAAACCTTTCACCCTATTGGAGAGGTTTAACAGACAATTAAAACTTTATTTAGCGAAAACATAATCAGTTCTAAAATTCCCTGACTTCCTCTACAAAAAAAAATGAATTTAATAATTTTAGTCAAGTTAAACTTTGATAAATCCACTTTTACATAAAAAATTCTGGTTGAGGACTGAGACAGACTGACACTTTACTGAACCTACTTTCTCTTGCTAGTTTGAATGAGGCTACAATTATACATCTTGTTAATTTCCACCAACTTTTCCAAGTAGTGGAAAAAGAGTAATTTTTGAGTTTGGGTGTTTCGTTTTTGGAAGGCTCGGCTATTGACCGACACAGTCTTTGATATGGAAAGCGAAAGAGGAATAACTAATGTTCCTAGAAAATTGTTAATGATAGGACATGTCAGTTATGACATCAACTTCTGTCTTTCTCCACCTCCGCGTGGGTGACTGTACTTCAATTTGTTCTTAACCTTAATAACTTCACCCACAAGCAGAGTTCCTACTTCATTCAAATGGGATATACCCCTTTTCCAATTCAACAATACACTCATCATCGCAAATATCTACAATCCTAATCAAGTGGGTTACCCCAGACACGACTTCTATAAGATCTCCACGCCGGTACATGAAGAAGTTGACTTTGTTTACCTTTTCTGTTTACGTTTTTTCTTTTGTGCCTCCAGCTTTCCAGCCCCATGTTTACACCTTTACCTCATTTGGAAAATCTTTTCCGAAAATGGCCAGATTTTTTTCACTAAATAATAAATATTGTTAAAACTTCCCCTTTTGGAAATCTAAAACAATAAAAGAAAAATATTCGACAATGGAAGATCCTATTTTAACTTTCCTTCCAGAGGGGTCCCAAAAACAATAGCAAAAATAGGATATTTGTATTGTTCGTGAGATCAAATTGTGATCTGGAAGAAAGCCAAGATCAATACAATGATGATCGATAATTTACATTGTTATAGGGCCTTTGGTTTCCCCAGCCAGTTTTGTCCACCCCATCTTTTCAAGTATTGTCTGTGGTTTGTTTACAGATAACAGGCGCTCTATTTACCTCCTTTTGTTTTGAATTTGGACCTTACTTTGGTAATTTTTTCTTTTCCTAGTTGATAATCTTTATCCATTGATGAGATTGGGATGATTTTCCAAAGATGTTTGATTTTCTTATATATTCGAGAATTCATGACATTTCAACTATATAAAGACAATTAAATAATTTCTCACTCTTTGTCCATATACAAGGATCAAAGAAAACTGTAGTCGTAGATAAAGGCTTCGTTAAAAACACATTAGAGAAAGAACGACAAGATAATCGGAGAGTTTACCAGATGATATCGTTTTTTGATTCAATCCAAGCTCAGCACCTCCCATCAATACATTCAAATATGGTCAGATCCAAATCCATATCAACACCAATACGATGTGTTTCGAATGAAAATTTACCCTATCCATTAGCAAGAAGACCCACATTGCTACAAGGTAACAATTTGACATTGTACACCGTGGTTAAACCTCATAATAAAGAAATCTTTCCGTTATCATTTAAAAAGAATGTTATACAGGTAAATAAAGGTGATTTGGTACAATTAATATCCAAAGATAAAGACCCCAATTATGTTTACGTAAAATCAATTACTAATATTGGTGAAGGGCTGGTCCCACTAAATTGTTTACAAGAATTTTATCATCTTCCATCCAAAGATATTAATAACAGTGATGATGATAGTCTTGTAGCTAATAAATTATCTATTGGTAGTATACAGACTGTAAATTCTTTATCCCATCATCACTTAATGGAATTAACACCACCTACTTCTCCCTCAACGATAACGTCAAACACTTTCTCATTGGGATGTTTGTCCAGAAATTCTCGTGCTTCACCAAGATCATCCTCTACCCTTATAAAAAAGCCATTTGACACTGAATCTACTTTAATCTCCATGTGTATTGATTCAGTAGAGAACAAAAATGGAAGATTACTCTATACATTAAAGCTTATGAATCAATTGAAACAAGAAACATGGAAAGAAGTTTATTACCAGGATTTATACCGTTTACATCTAGAAATGGTTTCTCATCCAACTTATAACAGCGAGGAATTGTTTCTCCCCAGGTTACCAGCTCCATTACCACCAAATATTTCTCACCTACCCATTAATAATATAAACAAAGATACCATAAGACAATATGGTACCACTACTAGTAATAATAACAATGCGGATAGTATACGATTAGAAAGAATACAACAAATAAATCTATACATCCAAGCAATGTTTAGAGTTCTTTCAATGGAACCTGAATCATCAATATTAAGACAAAAATGGTTCAGCTCAATTTTAACTTCCACTGAATTTTATAATGACAATAATATTAAAATCAAAGTTAAAGTGTTATATGATGGAGATTATCATGTTTTTAAGTGTCAATACGTAGATATCAACGATTTACTGAAGTTACAAGACACCGTGGCATTAAAACTGGGACATGATAATCATTCTCCTACAACAATATACACTGCGGTCATTAATGGATGGTATAAAGTCAATTTAACCAATGAAGAAATTTATACAGGAGTTTTAATTAAAACAAGGGAATCTCAACAATTCACATTAGAAATCTATGATTAAGATATGGGATGAGAGAGTATTGGTAATTTGTAAATATTATATTATATACAAAAGTAGGAAATGACCTAAATCTTCTTTTGAATAGAAGAAGATTGTGTAACATTAATGAATATCATGCAATTTTTATTATTATTATTAATCTGTACTTTAAATTTGGCCCTTAATATCTACTTTCCTCGAATTATCATATATTTGTTTCACTCTTGTCCTGCAAAGTTTTGTATCGAGGTAGATATATTCGGTATCAGTATTAGGATTCTTGACAATGACGTATTGATCTAAACTTTTCTTTGACAAATACTCCAATAATTCTTCTTTATTTTGGAATCTGAATTTAATGGCAATATATTTGATATTTAATTGATTATAACTTTGACAAATAGACATCAATCCTTTCACTCTTTCTCTTTCAATAATTGGTGGTAATAAATGGGTCCCTGCACCCTTTATACCTTTCGCTATAGTGATGGATTCAATATAATCACCCAATAGAATTGCTTGTGATAATTTAAATGCTTTTTGTACTCGTTCATTTTTATACACGGTGATATTCTCTTGAATTAATTTAAGTCTCCATGAAGTAATTGATGCATTATCCTCAGTTAACACATAATATAAGATTAAATAACTGACAAATTCTTCATAACATAATTTTTTACAATCTGGTTTAGAATATAATATGAACAATCTACTTTGACATTGATTAAATTCACCTAAATCATCATTCTCTAAAGCCAAACGAATATGAGTTTGATAAACTTTAACAGCGAATTTATTTTCGATCATTTGTACTCTCATATCTTGCCTTATTGATTTCAATTGATCACATATATATGTATAATTTACTTCGTTGCTAGAATATCGAGCCATAATAAATTTATATGCCTTCTCCAGGATTGGTAATGGACGTACTAAATCCGGGTTTGGTTCAGAGGTTAATCTTAAGTAATGTTTCTCCAGAGTGGTACATTTACCGACAATGGCTTTACTCTTGTCATAGACGTGAGATTTAGAACCAATAGCATTTAAATTTGAATAATCTTCTTGCTCTTGTAGTGGATCGAATGTGTTTTTCACCTTCTTTGTTGTAGGTTGGGAGGGACCAGTTTGAAATCTTTCTGCTCTTCTCTTCCTCCTGGCAGCTTCATCATTTTGTAGCATGGAGGGTACAGATCCTACCGATCCTTCCGATGTTGTGAATGGATTGATGGGGATATATGGATCTTCTTGGTTTGTCATTGAAGAATGATGAGCTAATAGTGGCTTTTGCCTATCTTTATTATTTGATTTCCCCAATCTTAAGGGAGCTACTTGATTGTAAGCTGGAGTCATATTTGTTTTCGATCACTTATCCTTTTTTCACCACAGTATATCGTAACTTATTGCTCATTTAGAAATATTCCAGTTTATAGTATAAACTTTATACCCATCTTTAAATTTTCAAAATATCGTTAATTTTATTTCAAGAAGTCAAAAAGGTTTAATGTAAACAAGCGTCCATATAATATGCGGTACAGTAAAAGGAGCACTGAGTGAGGAATAAGAGAAACTGTACACGATGGAAAGAGTGCGACAATTAGAGAAGAGGCACGTTCAAGTGCATTCGCAACTTTTGCAAGCCTTGGACGAGTTATATTTGACCAAAGAGGACCGACAGAATTTTGTTCTTTCCAGGAACCAAGAGGCCCAATTACAAGAGAGGCATATGTTACACATGTCTCTGGAGAAGAGTGTGGCCATCTCTAAAGCCATGAAACGTACGTTGGAGAAGGGGGCAGATGAAGAAGAAGAAGATGAGGGGGAGGAGCGAATAGAAAATGGTGATGCTGGAAGGGCGGCTATTGATAACTTTACAGGTGCCACCAATGAGGATAAAGTGGCTGCCCGATTGAACCAGTTATGTGTAGACACATTCGGGCTGGACGAAGAGCTGGTGAAGATGTTGGAGAAGTTACATCCCTTGGAAGAGGAATATAACACTCGATGCCAAGAATTCGCACAATTAAAGACACAACTATCCCAAATCACGTCTAACTTATTACCTACCGAGGAGGACCAACATGAAATAGAAACCATCACCGATGCGGCGCCCATCCCAGCAGACCGTGATGTGCAACTGGAACGTGAAAACACCGTATTGCTCGAGTTAATCGCTGCGTTGTCGCATCTTTCCCGGAGGAGAAGGGAATAAACGGATGTAATACCACCCCAAAACCTGCCATCCACGGATTCACAAACCATTCCCGCCACCACTACCCACCAGAACTTACCACTACCCTATTCGCATCCATTAATCTAATCTAGTATACTACACCATACTGGCGCCACTACGTAAAAAACGACGCCTTACGCGATGAGCTGAAAAAAATTTTTTTTTTTTATTTAAAGCTCATCGAGAGATTTCTTCAAGAGAGTTCCACTTCATGTGTAGATGGTGGTTACATTTTTACTGCTTTCAGCTCATCCCGGCAATATACTGTGAAGGGCCACTGCATAGCGTGTGTTAGAAGGCTATATTTATTACATTAGGAGGAATTCCCAACCGAACAAAAAAAAAAACAAGAATAAGAACAAGAACAATATGAAATACGTCGTCGTCTCAGGTGGTGTCATCTCTGGTATTGGTAAAGGTGTCTTAGCCTCTTCCACTGGTATGCTTTTGAAAACTTTAGGTTTGAAAGTCACCTCTATTAAGATCGATCCTTATATGAATATCGATGCTGGTACCATGTCCCCATTGGAACATGGTGAATGTTTTGTCTTGAACGATGGTGGTGAAACAGATTTAGATCTAGGGAACTATGAAAGATATTTAAATGTCACTTTGACCAAAGATCATAACATTACCACAGGTAAGATTTATTCTCATGTCATTGCAAGAGAAAGAAAAGGTGATTATTTGGGTAAAACTGTTCAAATTGTCCCACATTTGACTAATGCCATCCAAGATTGGATTGAACGTGTCTCCAAGATCCCTGTCGATGACACTGGCTTGGAGCCAGATGTTTGTATTATTGAATTAGGTGGTACCGTTGGGGATATTGAAAGTGCTCCATTCGTGGAAGCTTTAAGACAATTCCAATTTAGAGTCGGTAGAGAAAATTTCGCTTTAATTCATGTCTCTTTAGTTCCAGTCATCCATGGTGAACAAAAGACTAAACCTACTCAAGCAGCTATCAAAGATTTAAGATCTCTTGGTTTGATTCCAGATATGATTGCTTGTAGATGTTCTGAAATCATGGATAAAGCCACTATTGAAAAGATTGCCATGTTTTGTCATGTGGGTCCAGAACAAGTGGTTAATGTTCACGATGTCAATTCCACTTATCATGTCCCATTATTATTATTAGAACAAAAGATGATTGATTATTTACATACAAGATTACATTTATCTGATATTGTATTAAGTGCAGAAGATGTGGCCAAGGGTGAAAACTTATTATCTAAATGGAAAGCTACCACAGGTAATTTCGATTCATCCATGGACACCGTAAAGATTGCCCTTGTTGGTAAATATACCCATTTAAAGGATTCATATTTATCTGTCATTAAAGCTTTAGAACATTCCTCCATGCAATGTCGTCGTATCTTAGAGATTCAATGGGTGGAAGCCACTGATCTAGAACCTGAAATGCAAGAATTAGATAAAGAAAAATTCCATGAAGCTTGGGAAAAAGTTAGTACCTCAGACGGTATCTTGGTTCCAGGTGGGTTCGGTGTTCGTGGTACTGAAGGTATGATGCTTGCTGCTCGTTGGGCTCGTGAAAATAAGATCCCATATTTAGGTATTTGTCTTGGTTTACAAATTGCAACCATTGAGTTTGCTCGTGATGTGTTAAATAAGAAAGAGGGGAATTCTACTGAATTTATCAATGATTTACAAGATTCTGATCAAGTGGTCGTTTATATGCCAGAGATTGATAAAGAAAATATGGGTGGTACCATGAGATTGGGTTTAAGACCAACTTTCTTCCAAGAGGATACAGAATGGTCCGTCATTAAGAAACTTTATGGTAACCACGAAAGTGTCGAAGAAAGACATAGACATCGTTATGAAATTAATCCAGAATTCGTCGAAGAATTAGAATCTCATGGTCTTGTCTTTGTTGGTAAGGATGAAACTAATAAGCGTTGTGAAATCCTAGAATTAAAGAACCATCCTTACTATGTGGCTACTCAGTACCATCCAGAGTATACTTCTAAGGTCCTTGACCCATCCAAACCATTCTTAGGTCTTGTTGCTGCCTCTTCTGGTATCTTACAAGATGTTTTAGACGGCAAATACCAAATCCATGGTCAATCTGAGTTCTGATTTCTTTATTCTCTCTCTCTAATTAATATACTTGTATAACATACTACTTTTATAATTATTTTTTTTAAAAAAATAACCCCCATTCATCTGCATTAACTAACACAACTACTTCCCCCAACCCACCACCCACCATTCTCTGATAAGTTTTATCTTCTTTCTTGATCACTATGCTACTGGATTGGATTATATGAAAGTGGTTACCCGGACAGGTTGAAAAATTGTTATTATTAAAAGGTTTATTTCAATAAGGACAAGCTGGAAGATATTCACAATTATACATAAATGGGATATATACACCACGATCACAACACAATCCTCGATCAACTATGATTAATATATTTAGAATTTTGGGGGATTTATCCCATTTAGCCAGTATTGGGATTTTAATCCATACTGTGACTACTACAATTGCCATTGATGGTATTTCATTCAAGACGCAAGTGTTATACAGTCTTGTGTTCTTAACTCGTTATATGGATTTGTTAACATTCCATTGGGTCTCATTATACAACACATTAATGAAGTTATTTTTCATTGGATCTTCTGTGTATATTGTGGTATTAATTCAAAGTTTCCAAAAGAAAAATCCCATTGCATATAAGGAAATGATTATGAATGATAAATTTAAGATCCAATTCTTACTTGGTGGTGCTGTGATTATGTCCCTTTTGTTCCATCATAAGTTCACCACTTTAGAGATCCTATGGAGTTTTTCTGTTTGGTTGGAGAGCGTTGCCATCTTACCACAATTATTAATGTTGACCAAATTGGGTAAAGCACAATCTTTAACGGTACATTATATCTTTGCCTTGGGGATTTATAGATTTTTGTATATCTTCAATTGGATTTGGAGATATTATAGTGAGGGGAAATGGGATCGTATTGCTGTTGTAGCAGGGATTATACAAACTTTATTATATTCTGATTTCTTTTATATTTATTATAAGAAGGTAATCAAGACTGGTGGGTTGGAATTACCAGTGTGATATATATGTATATATAAGTAAATAAGATATATATTGATATTAGTCCCTCTTCAATTCATAAAATTCCTTTTTAACACCATCTTTGGATACAATGAGTATTTCTAAACCATCCCCTACATGAATATGTCTCTCGGTGGCCGAGGTGAATGCATCTCTAACCAATTTCACCACTTCTTCTTGAGATAGATATTTTAATGGACGTTTCACTTTGCCATCCGTCCCTGGTTCAAACTGATTCTTAAAATTGACTTGATTATCTAAAAAGGGCATAATTAATGAAGCAGCAGCACCACCAGCTCTACATTGTTCTCTTTCATATGACCCTACAGGGTCAAAAGAGTACACTGCCCCACGACCTTCTGAATCTAACCCAGCTAAGATAGTATGAACATAGTAAGGGAAAAATCTCTTCCCATAAAGTAAATGTTGTACATTTCTAGCCATTGATTTAATATTCATTGTCTTATCATTATTATCAAAATGGTACCATTTCAAAGAATTCTCTACTCTTTTCACTAATGCAGACCCATCTGCAGCAAACCCATTAGCTGAAATCAATAGACCATCACCAATATGGAACACTTTGGGTTCATAACGTGAATTGATGGAATAATCTGTTGTGTGTCTTGTATCCCCAGCTAAGACGACAAAATCTTCACCTGCAATACCCAAAATTGTACCCCCGTTGTCACTATAAGGATTGAATCTGTGTTCGATGGGGGTTGACGAGACTGTGTTGTTATATTCTGATGCAATTGTGGCCATTCTATGCTGTATTTGTTGTGTGTTTGCTAGTTTTATAGGTTTTGCCACTGTTGGTGTTTTAACTTTGAAGATTATTTCAAGAGGGCACTATGAAAAATGAAAAAAAAATCTATATAGAGTTAACTAAGATAGAGAGATAGAAAAAGTACTACTAATGCAGTATCCAACAGACTCATCCTAATGCTCGATTATTTTGTGATGGTTAAGGTATAAGGATTATTATTTCATATTAGTTTTGATAATCTTAGACCACTTTGAGAACTACAGTATTTCAGGCCCTCCTAGTTACATCCTAGTCTAAACTCAGTTGAATTTTTGGGAGATTATTAGTAGTGCATTTTTATTCCATACCAACACAGTATTCGCAGTTGTTGCTACAATGTGGGCGAACCATCTTTCCAGTGTGCCTTAAATATCAATTCTGATAAGGTCACTTCATCTTCTGTTTGAAAAATTAATTTAGATTTATATCAATTGATAATTCTTAAAATATCGATGATAACATGTTGATTCTCTTTTGTGCTGTCGTAGCACATCAAGAACTTATCTATTGAGACTAGTTGATGCTCAAGAACAACATATTACGCGTGCTGACACATCTAGCGCTATGTGGTATTTTCATGGTTGCTGATGCCACCAAAGCTCCATACAGTTGGTAATTATCTGAATCATATTGTATCCCTTGGGTTTGAAAATTTAAACACTAATGATCCACTGGACCATACTACCAAATCAATCTCTTAAAGGTGTCTCCATATTTTCCCAATGTTATACCGGTGTTTCGAGGATATTTGGTTACTCAACGATTCACTAAGATTCCTTTTGCATTTTGGTCAACATTCCAAGTACTTTTGCTAGGTACATGGTAAATTTCTTCCAAGGAGTTTTAATTTGTCTGTCTCTATCTGGACGACATTATGATATTCTCAAATTCTGAAGAAGAACTGTCTTTCTCTTGACATTCAGATGGTATACTATGATATGTAATAATTCAAGTCAAGCACAAGTGGTTTAGTGGGAAATTCCTTATGCAAATTCAACAACTGAAATCAGAGAAACTTTCATTAGATCAATTTCATGAAAAGTTTAATTCCTTAACAAGTGAGACTTCCGTTATTGGTGGAGAGGCATTACTGAATGATCTTGAAGTCAGGGATTGAGCTTCTAGAATCGTTTCCAGTTTCTTTCTGTTGATAATACCAAACAGTAGCCACCTACATTACGTAGTCACCGGATAAACTGTTTGGTATTATCAAAGCATATTTTAGTTGCTGGAGCTGGTGTACCATTTAGGAATAGTTGTATGGTAAAACATCAGGGGTCTTTTCGACTGGTTGGGTACCTTATGCTTGGGACGATGCAAATCAAATCATAGTCGTTCTCAAGAATGGTCAAAATGGATATGAGACCAGTAGTGCCGATTTGGGATTAGAGTACACTGTTCAAGATGAAATTGGCAAATATTCCGCTTGCAAGTATTGTTGCAGCACCAATTTGATTTGAGACAAGATGGAGCGACCAGATATCAAGATATTACAGGTATCAGCACAGAAACAGGGAATTCAATTCGCAGTGACGTATATTTAGATACCTATGGTGTTATTGATATGTATTGTAATTATACGGAAGATGGACACAGGATTCTAATGGTCGTCAGTTTTCAAGTTTATTTTTATTTGTCCTTATATTTCTTTAGTTCCTTTTGTTGCCCAAGCCTAATATTTACAATTTTTAAACATGGTCGTATGTCCTTAGCTTTTTCTACCTTACGTTATACAGTCTTTAGCTCCCTTTTTGTCTTCCTTAATGAACAAAAGAGGCTAGTACAGGTTATGTTGTAGCTGAGGAGAGTGGATTGATTCATTGCTGATGGCGGTAATAAGAAGTTATTGGACCAAGTTTTATTATAAATAATTCTGATCTGTTTTTGTATTTAAAGGTGGATAGCAGACAATTCAGCAGATATATTATATCTGTAGTATCATACTTTTACATAAGGTATAGAACAGTTATTTAGACCCAATAGTTATTCAATGTTTTATAAAATACTATTATATACAGGTAGTATTAATCAAAACAACTTGACACCTTCCATTGAATAAGAAGTATAGCAGAAAAGGAGGGGTGGAACCCCTAACACACATATTATATGTCAGATTTATCAGTTATAATAAAAAGATATCGAAGTCGGCTGTTAAACATACAAAACCTTCTTACAAAACTGATTTCACTCAAAGTAAGTGAAAATACAGGTAACTAGGTGATGGAAACCTTCTATTGACAACAACAGAGGATCAAATGGACAATAAACTGCCCTTGGAAAATGTTACACTAGAATTATATTTCTTGGGTCTTTGCATGTAATTATAAATTAGATTATTCTATGTCTCCATGATGTGTAAACCAATATATGTATTATTCCAATTATTTTATACAAATAGTAATTAAGGAATAAACTTAATTTGTTCGTGAATATACTTCAACTTTGAACACAAATACCGAATCTAACATGTATAGTGTTGATAGCTCCTCCTTGCTTGCACCCTACTTCTGACCAATGTGTATAATAAAGTATTTAATGTTTTAATCAAAGTGCAAAAAAGGAATCTCTCACGGTCACAGAATATAGAAGAAGTCGAAATCGAGTCCCTGTTTTCAATTGAATGGCTTCAACATCGGTGGTATTATACTGATTGAGATAGAATGATCTGTGATTCCAAAGTATCGTAAGATGATTATCTAACTCAGTTCATATTGTTCATCTATCTTTCCATTATATTCGTTTGTAGATATTTCTTCCTTATTCTCGCCGCATGCCTCAATAATCTCTTTAGAAAGTTTAGCCATACTAAGTATATTAATCGGTATAAAGATTAAAAACATAACTATACAAATAAAGATACAATATTGTTGAATGGAAGTGATCGGATCCTTTATATTATCCATTTATGACTGTTACTTGTTGGCCACTTTTTCCAAGAAATAAATTGATAGTAAAATTGTATAAGCAATTACTGAATTCTTCTTTCCGTATTTATCAAAATCGTTCGAGCTATTTATATAAATTCGATATTTAAAAATCCCACTGTTGTATTTCCAAATCAAGACTTTTCCAAAAAACAGCTCAAGATAACGACATGCTGGTGGTCACCAATTTACAATCGTTGAGTCACTTTTAACCAATCGTAAACATGTAAAAGTGATAATATATTATAAAAAGAGTACGTTATATATATGTGATATAAAATAGTATATATCTTTTTTATTGCCTAGTTCGTAATGTTGATCTCAAATTAGATGGTCTACTGCATTCCCTGATAATTCTGTTGGCAGTCCAATGTAAAAACAGGAAATTTATGAATGTAAAGATACACAAAAAGGCAACAGTTAGCCACAAGTACGAAGTCACCCCAATCATTAGCGGCGTCTCTTCTTGTTGATACTTGTCGATTTAATTGAAGGTTCTTTTATATAGCCAGGAGGTCCTCCATTGGATAAATAGAGATACTGTTTACAAGATATACTCTTTTTTTACCAAAAGAGGGACGAAAGAATAACCAAGGCTACAATAGTGAATAAGCTTCGCAACTGGGATTTTCCCACGGGAAATATATATTGATACCAGAACGAATTCGGCTGCAACTATTATGCATGTATTTTTCCGAGTTCTCTGACATATACTTTTGCAGTTTCATTGAGTAAAATTGGCTGAGAGATTTATGATTTTAACTCTTTCCAAAACAATGGATCGGATAAATCCCCACCCAATGTGGAATACCCGCGTTAATTTTCGTGTCCTACAAATAATGCTCTTTCAATTTAACAATATGAATTTATATTGATTTCAAGTGTTCGACAGTGTCATAATGCTATTTTTTTACAAGTGGCTGCGTTTAATAAATCTCAATTATTTAATTACGAATCTGGTGTCTCTACTAGCCGCTAGTATTTTCCAGGTATACTTGTAAAATTCAAGTATTATTATTTCCAGAAATTACAATCATTAAAAAGACAGAGTCAAAGATCTCATATCCCTATTGGTTTATATTGCTACTAGAAACCTCTTTGGAACATTCGATCTACCTTGAATTTGTGGCACCTTGAGTAGAGCCTGTAAAACATAAATCTCCGATGACAAAAACAGGACAAGCTTTTTGGCATACCCCTTTTGTGCCCTCATAAAGAAAAATACTCTACACGGAAGGCGTGAGTGGAACATATATAAGTTCTACCTAAACTCCTGCAAAAGTTGTAAATGAAGAAGGATCACCTAATAGTGCTAATGTTGAAAAGACCTTGTAGTAGTTTTTTACCGGTTTCTTTAATTTTATTCTTTCTTTAAATCTGGTTCAAATTCTATCTGAAGATCTCTATATCAACTAGGTAGCAAAATGACGTTATATATTATACTGGATAAGAGATATAACACTTTAAGGTTTAAACAACTAATATGTAAAAAAATAAGGTAATGAATGTATATATTCTTAGGGTTTGATATAAAAGTTATATAAAGATAAGTATATGTGTTATTTCAAAACATCGTCGAATGAAATATAAAGTTTAAGGGCATTAAACTCGGAGTTCGAAGAATCAAATTTTTGGTTGCGCTCGGAAAAATAGTGCGTAAGCATGTGACAGATTTCTCCGGATGTATGTTGTTTTATCGTTTTACACACTTAGGACTCTGACTGACACTCAAGACAGACCAGACTGCTAATATTTGCCAATTGCATCATTAATCGATTTAAAAGATCGTACTTTCGAATATGCGCCTCGAAGGCTCGACAGAAAATAATTTATTCTTGCTATAAATCGAATTATGATAAGGCCAGAAGCAAAATAATGCAATATAAAAACGATGATCTTAACAGGAAATTGCAGTTTCTTATTATGGTAATTGAATGTGCTAACATACCTTCAAATTAATGTAAAGATAAGGAGGGTTGGTA
Source organism: Monosporozyma aquatica (assembly GCA_030571515.1). Lineage (NCBI taxonomy): Eukaryota > Fungi > Ascomycota > Saccharomycetes > Saccharomycetales > Saccharomycetaceae > Monosporozyma > Monosporozyma aquatica. Next base: position 81,861 of record JAJLXW010000482.1, read on the forward strand.
CTCGATCAATTGATATTTTTTTCAATATTTTACTTTTTTTATTTTTAATTTCATCGGAATCACTTGTATCTAATCTGTTATTGAAGACTCTGTTATGTACAGAGTGTATATTATTAGAAACCAAAGGTCTTTACTTGTTTTCAATTACTATAACATACACATACTTTCCTCACAAAGCAAAACTATTAGGTCACTATTATGATGACTCGAAAAGCTAATTTGTGTGATATGCAGAATCGTGCCTTATAGTAGAGGAACGTCAAATAAAGTCAGATAATCCACTATGGACATGAAAATGTCTATATATAAGCGGAAATTCTGATATTAATTGCCGTAGCGACACACTGAGAGGAAAAAAAGATTAGTAAACTGGTAAGCTACACCAATTTATGTCTTTATTTCTCTTTGTTCAGGGCTTTATCGTTTGGAAATTATAATAACCAATGTCACCTAAGATCACACACTTATCCACAGCTGCAAGAAAGTAGAGGTTCGTATTCCTAAAAGGAAAGATGATGATCTCAGAATTTCTAATTATGCAGCTCTATATTTTGTGTTTACTAGATCAATCAATGAAGCATCTAGCTGCGAAGAAAGCATTGGTAACAACACTGTGCAATTTTGTTTGTATTTTTTAGTAATAGCGCTAAAGTACAAATAGTATACATATTTGTAAGGTTGGTGTGGTTCGTCCCACTTCAGATGATACATTATCTGCACACCATCGAGACAGATACATCGTAATGCACAGCTGGTCAAAAGTGACGCAGTGAACGTGGAAAAATCTTCTCCAACAACTCCAGCAGTATCCACTTCTCATTCTCTACAAACTACAAACATAAGACAGCACTCAACCAGGTAATAGCACATCGTATATACCACTATTACTACCAACCACTACTACTCTATATACACTCTTTAGTACACTTTGTATATTATTCTCTGTATGTATAGTAGTAATAGCCAATGAACAGAGGCGGAATTTCCGTGCCCTACTTTTCCTCGGTCCGAAGCCCTACGGGGTTTCTGTATTTATAGAGCAATATATAAACTCTAAAGGGAAAGCATCCATCACCATCTTGCATTGATACCAAGTAAGCTTCCCCAACCGACAACCAATGCTTAGAACACACTGCTTCAATAAGGTGTCTGCCGCCAGGACCTCGAAACCCGTTTATAGAAGTCTATCTACACAAATAAACCATACTAAATTGAATAATGGGCTTTCTATCTATACAGCCCCATCTCAATCTAACGTCAACAAAACCACTGTATTGATCCAGAATGCTGGACCAAGTGCTGAAAATCAATATAATAATGGTGTGGCCCATTTTTGGTCCCATTATTTCGAATTGGACCCAATTTTAAATAAATGGGCCAATTCAAAGGGGGCTATCTTATCTTCTTCTTTACAAAAGGATTATCAAACTTTTGCAATTACTTCTTCCCCCACCTCTCTATCTTTACAAGAATCTTTGAATTTTATTCAATCTCATATCTTCTCCGGTGGTGAAGAGGGAAAAAACTCTTCTATTTTAGATAATACTATCCCTCAATTGAAACAACAAATGATGGATAAAGTTACACATCAAGAAATTTGCACACCAGAGAAGGCAACTATAGAACATTTATATTCTACCGCGTTCCAAAATACTCCATTGAGTTTGCCTCGTCTAGGTACATTAGAAACAATCCAGGATTTAACCAAATTTGATCTACAAAAATTTGTTTCTGACACCTTTAATGTCTCCGATAATATATCCATCCTGGTCTCTGGACCACAAGCATCATCTCATGATTCTGTAGTCGAGACAATAAATAAAAATTTTATTCCATCCTCTTCTACTTCAAAATCTTCTAATAATACAACCACTGAGAAATCAACTTTCTTGGGTAGTGAAGTTAGATTAAGAGATGATACCCTACCCCACGCGTGGATCTCCATTGCTGTAGAAAGTGAACCCATTGGGTCTCCACACCAATTGACTGCACAAGTCGCATCGTATGTCTTTGGATCATATAATGCCTCAGAACCTAAATCAAGACTACAAGGGATTAAATTATTAGATAATTTACAAGAATATCAATTATGTGATAATTTTAAACATTTCCAATTATCACATAAAGATTCAGGTTTATGGGGGATGATTACACAAACTTCAAATATTGGTGCCATTGATGATTTAATTCATTTCATCTTGAAACAATGGAATAGATTATCTATCTCAATCACTTCGACAGAATTAAATAGAGCCAAAGCAATGTTGAAATTATCTTTAGCCCAAAAATTTGCCAATGAAGAGGACTGGCCTGATTTGATTGTAAATTATAAAACCACTCCATTAGAGGAACTTTATAAACAAATTGATCAAATCACTGTGAAAGATATTAAAGTTTGGGCAAATAAGAGATTATGGGATCAAGATATTGCCATTGCTGGAATGGGACAAATTGAAGGTTTATTAGATTATATGAGAATAAGAAATGATATGTCCATGATGAGATGGTAATGTTACATTTTTATTTTCCTTTTTTTTTTTGTATATATACACGCACACCCATATATATTTATTTAAATTATTTATTCTTCTTCTTCATCATCTTCTTCTGGTTCCTCCTCTTCCTCATCATCTTCATCTTGTTCTTGTGGAGTCACTATATAATCCTCATCTTCCTCTTCATCTTCTTCATCATCATATTCGTAATTTATGCTCATCACAGAATCAATTTCTCTTAAAAACTCATTATATTCCTTTCTTATTTTCAATTCATCATCATCATTATTTGATGGTAAGAATGGGATTTTACTCATCGATACATCTTCTGTAACATCATTTGATTTCACACTGTTATTATCCCTTGTCCCCAATAATAGAGCTTTCATGGTCTTACCCACACTAAAATCATATTCTGTCTCTACATTAACACATTTCTCCATAGCATGATTGAATTTATTTAGTTCATTGGGTTGATAATAAAATAATGGTTTATAAATTAATTCACAGATCCGTCTCATTGTGAAAGGGATCTTGCCCTCATCGAAGAATCTTTGTTTGAGTATTTCACATAATTGTTGTAATTGAACCACTTCCTCCTGTGGAGGAGATGTAAACACTTGGGTAGGGATTATATTGGTCAAATATTGAATCAGTGATTGTAAAATTATGGGATCAACGGATTGAAACCCATTGAGATCCTGTTGTTCCACCACTTGTTTCAACCAATCCATTAACACATCAGACATATCGTGTGGAGAGCGTGTGAATGGAGCATAAAGTGGTTTGTAGATGGTTATATCCACTATGAATAATTTTTTTTCTTCATTTCACATTTGAATGAATTGAAACGTTACTTAATAATAATAATAATATATACACACAACTATATATACAATTCAGAGATATAAAATAGTGTCATACCCAATGTGGACCCAGATAAATTGACAACCATATCCCATGGATCAAAATTACGTTTCCCTTGAGTGACTGCAAATTGTAAAAACTCGCTACCAATGGATCCACCAAGGATACAGACTATAGTAGCCACACAGTATTTATTCCTCCATTTAACTTGGTGGGCTATCCATCCGTGATCCAAGTCAAACTCTTGTCCTTGAGAAAGTGTTATGTACGTTCTGTGTCGAGGGAACAAACAAAGGAAGAGAAATGTCTCTACACAGAAGACGGTGAAATGGGTCCATTTGTCGTGGGAGGAGACAAACTGCAGCCCTGCAGGCAGATCAGTGGCTAGGCCTAAGGTACAGGGACAGCATGCTGGCCACTACAAACACCAGGGCATATTTCTTTCTTACCACTATCGACATTCTATTCTGTGTTACTTTTTTTTGTACAATACACTCCTTGTAGCACTTCCAGACACTGTCGCCACCTCCGTAAGATCCACCATCACCACCTTAATAGGCCATAAGAACCACCTTAGTGTTGGGATATCTGATCTTGACGCAACCTGCCTTTGACCCGCGCCCATTGTCCTCCACTTGTCCCCACACACGGCGGCCGGATTCCGTTGATCTGAGGTTGAACCTGCCAAAAAAACAAATGGGAACTTTAAAGGCCCACTGAGAAGAAGTCTAAGAGACACTTATACTTGCTCGTGGTTTTACTTGTGTTCTGACTCTCACTTGCCCCCAACGGTGAATTTATACGCACACACACGTACACTGCACAGTTCATACACAATAGGATGAGCTCGATTGTGTTTAGGACGCCACTTTCCCCAGAGGAAACCGCTTTTTATTCAACCCATTTCAAATCCCTAGATAAAGAAAATCTAGGTGTGGTCACTGGTGAAGCCGTGAAGCCGCTGTTTGCTGCCTCAGGTCTATCCCAAAATGTGTTGGGATCCATCTGGGCACTTGTCGATATCAATAATAAGGGGTTTCTTAATGAACCAGAATTTGATGCTGCATTAAGATGCATAGCTCATTTACAAGTCTCACCTTCCACACCAATCACTTCTCAATTATATGAGTTTGCACCCAACCAATTGCCTCAATTAGGCAATATCCCACCCGCAGTGGATCCACTCCCCGTGCCCTCCGCTACGGATGTGTCTCAGTTTGCTCAATTGTTCGATAGAACAGCGGGCCCACAACAATCTTTCCTCTCTGGTGATAAAGCTAAAGATATTTTCTTAAAGGCTAAATTGCCAAATCAAACCCTGGGGGAAGTTTGGGCTCTTTGTGATAGAAACGCCAATGGGGTATTAAATAAAGAAGAATTTATTATGGCTATGCATCTGATTCAATTGATTAGAAATAATAATCCCGCAATGATGACTTTATTGGCCCAACATCAACCTTTACCAGCAAAAGTATGGTCTTCTATTACTGATGGGTTGGCTAACTCTGCTACTGCTACTATTACGGCCCCACAGTTAAGTGCAAACTCTACAGGTATCTCCTCGTCTCAATCATCAGTAGGTAGAACCCCCACCATTTCTCGTCTATCTTCTGGTGTCTTCAGCAACGCATCCCATGACTGGACTTTATCTCCCGAGAAGAAGAAACAATTTGATGTTATTTTTGATTCCCTAGACAAGCAAAAGACTGGATCTTTAACTTCTCAAATGTTAGTACCATTCTTCTTATCTTCAAAATTAAATCAGGAAACATTAGCATCAATTTGGGATCTCGCAGATATCCATAATAGTGCATCTTTCACAAAATTAGAATTCGCCATTGCCATGTTTTTAATTCAAAAGAAAAACAACGGTGTAGAACTACCTGATGTCATTCCAAATGAATTATTACAATCTCCTGCATTGGAATTATACCCACAAACACAAGCTCAAATCCCATCAAGAGCCACTAAACCATCCTTTCAGGAAACCGTCCAACCACAAATTCCAGTTCAAAATTCAAATAATGGTTCTTTAAACGATTTAATGGCTTTAAACGGTACATTTAACTCTCCATCCCCATCTAACGATACTAACATCCCTACTGCCAATGGTATCAACATGCCTCCACCACATTTGAAAAAATTCACTCCAACATCTAATTTTGGTCAAAATATAATAAAGGAGGAAAGTGATCAAATTACCCCATTACCACAATTCTCATCATCACAACCACAGACCACTACTACTAAACAAACTCCACCAGCTCCACCTGTACAAAGAACCGCTTCTGTATCATTACCACAAGTACCAAATTTTGCATCTACTTTAAGTATGCATAGTACTGGTAACAATAACAATAATAGTAATATTGTCAATACTGCTATAGGAGCCGCTGCTGGTGTTGCTGCTGGTGCCGTTGCATCTCGCGGATTCCATAACAATGATTTATATGCAGATGCAGATGCCTCAGCTCAATTATCTGCAGCTACTACTGATTTAGCCAATTTATCTAATCAAGTCACATCCTTATCCAATCAAGCATCTTTGACTAATGAAAAGAAAAATAGAGCCAATAAAGAATTACAGAGAGTTACCGAGATGAAAAAATCTATCGAAACTAAATTGACTACTTTACGTTCTAATCATGAACAAAATATTAAACAAACTGAATTATTAGAATCTCAATTATTAACCGTTAATAAAGAAAGGGACAGTTTACAAAATGAATTGAATTTAGTAGAGGCAAATTTCCATGCAGTACAAGGTAAATTAACTGAATTAACCACTTCTTTACAAACTACACAAGAAGAAAACAGCAGATTAAAGGAGAAAATTGCTGATTTAAATAATCAAACTAATATATTCAATCAACAATTACAAGAAAAGCAACAACACGTAAAGCAAGAAAGATCTCTCGTTGATGTTAATTCTAAACAATTAGAATTAAATGAAATTAATGTAGCTAATTTACAAAAGGAAATTACTGGATTAGACGAAAATTTAGCTTTATATTTAACTAAGCAAAAGGAATTGAATGATTATAAAGAGACAGTAGAAAAACAACATGCTGAATTACAAACTAGATACGAGCAAATTGCCACCACTGAAACTGATTTAAATAATCGTCAATTACAATTGGATGAAAGAAATCAACAAATTGAAGAACAAGAAAAATTGTATCATGAACATGTTGCTCATTTACAATCAATGTTTGATGAATTGGCTCAAAGGAAGGAGGCATTTGATAAAGCTGATCAAGATTTAAAGAGACAAAATATTGAATATGCTAATCATGTACAAGAATTAACTGAGAGACAAATGCAACTAGCCATGGGTGAAATGCCAGAAGATGCAAATGATATTGTAGCCAAATATGCTACCAAGAGTGAAGGTGCATCAGATGAAACTAAATCAACTGAACATGAATTGACTCATGAGGAAGAAGTTTCCAAATTTGTTGATTCTACAGTGGAGGACTCTCAATTGAATGCAGTCAATAAGGATGCCTCCCCAGTCTTAACCAATGAGGAGGAAGAATCTAAGACCGAGAAGACCGAGAGTGACGTTTTTGATAAAGATATTCCCACTACTCTCTCTCAAAGTGAAGCAGGCGATGCTAATATGAACAATAATGATGGTATTTCTGACCATTTCGAGGGTAATTTGGATGAATATGGTATTCCAAGAACCCAATCCTTTACTTCTTCTGTGGCTAACAATGCTCCACAATCTGTTAGAGACGATGTTGAATTGCCACCATCATCAGCTCAAACTGCAGCCACTGTGACTGGAACTACAAGCGAATCAGTATCTGCTACACCAGATCAAACCATCACTGTAAGTCAAGGTAAAGAAATTGAAGTTACAGAAAATGAGACACCAGAAATTGTCCCTGGTGGATGGTCTAATGGTTCTAATACAGAAACTGTTGCTGCTGCTGCTGCTGCTGCTGACTCCACAGCCGGTGGCAATGAGAACACAAGTGAAAGGGAGGGAGATGATGTTGAATCTGAAACGTCTATTACTAAATCTCCAAAGTTGACCGTTGAGGATGAACACGGAAACGAAGAAGAGCCAGATAACAGTCAGTTAGAAAATGCTATTGATGCGGTATCTATTCCAGAGGAAAAAAATAAGAATGTTCATCCAATTGATCAAGAATTCCCACCAATTCAGGAATTAGAGATAAATGAAAGTGACTCATCAGTATCCTCTGATGATGAGTTTCAAGATACTAAAGAGGCTATTACCCCACAAGTTGGTTCAACTCCTCTCCCACCCCAAGAAAACCCAACAAATGACATTACAACTCCAACTGCCATTGCTTCTTCTGATGTCTCTATCCCTGTTCCAACCCAAGGTGCAGAACATGATGAGTTTGATGATGAATTTGCTGAGTTAGAAGAAGCTGCATCGGAAGAGGAGGAGAATGAAGTAAATGGTGGCCTTGATGACGTTTCTTCTGCTGGTGGGTTACAAGCTTTAAATGAACAATTTGAAAATGTGAACCCTCATGATTTAAATGAAGAGTTACAAGATAACGCTTTCACCGGTACTTCTCCGGTGGCAAATATTGTAGCTCCAGCTCCACAACAATTACAAACTCAACAAGACACACAGCCACCTTTGGAATCTCCAGTTGCTAATGCTCAATCACCACCAACCAATGATGAATGGGATGAGATCTTTGCTGGATTTGGTAATTCTAAGCCAGTACCACAAGCTAATATTGATTCCACGACTCCACAGTCCCCATTACCACAACATCCCCAACAATCTCAAGGATTTGTTCAAACACAACCACAACAAATTACTCAACCATTATCTAAGCCACCAGTAAATCGTGGGATCGCAACGACTCCAAAGGCCCTAGCCATTGAAGAATTAAGTGGGATGGGGTTCACTGAAGAGGAAGCTACAACTGCTCTAGAGAAATGTAATTGGGTATTAGAAGATGCTACAAATTATCTTCTTGATAGTGCTTAATTCGTTTTGCTTCTTCCATTTTTGAAGATAACTTTTTATGATTCCACACGTACTTACCGTTTCGATAACCCATTGCCAAAATTTCACATGGTGATTGATTCATTAATCAAAATTTTTTCAAGTTTTTTTTACCTTTTGATCGATGTGCATTATTAAGTTTTTATATAAAATAGTGTATATCTGATATATGTCTTTTCCTAGGTTCGTTAGAACTTTTAATGTATAAATAGATGATTTTGTTTTTAAACCATGGGGGATATAGAAAGTGACAAATATGGATGCAGATAAGTTAAGACAATTGGTGGAATTTCAGTTTAGTTCAAGGAGTGTTGGATCTCATTGGTATTTGTTAGCTATTGCCGTGTTAACTGCTGCCAATGCCCCTGAACTCATTCCTCCTGTGTATATCTTGGCGTTATTACGTTCGTTGCCAGAAAATAAAGAGAGAGACACAGATTGGTTAGTGGGTAGAGTTCCGTGGTTACTACAAAACCGAGGCTTGTTAGATACCACTTTCCAAAATTGTGGTGTGGATCAACGTAATATTGTGGATAAAATTAATGAAACAATATTGAAATCTAGTGCTATTGTTGGTATCCCTCGAGCCATTAATGGACTAAAATATGTTAAATTGTACACCCCCATATCACTACAATCTTGTGCTGGCGGGAGTACCTCCTCCAGGACGTCAAGAGACGAATATTATGTCGCGAGGAATCATTTAAAGCGTGGTGAATGGGGTACACCGAATAATTTGGAAAGGGGATTGAAACATTGGGAGAATACATATGGTAAAGTGTCGAGTCGTATTATCCAAGATTTAAATGACTTTTATCCTGATCTTTGGCAATTTATAGTAAAGAATATTTATGGAGATATATTATCATTTCATAATATTATTGATGGCCCAGTGACATGTTTGATTGTGATTAGTAGTTTAATCCCTATGGATGTGAATCCACAATTAAGAGGACATTTACGTAGTGCATTAAATTTTGGTTGGGATCGGGATACGATAAATGAGGTAAGATTGTTTGCAATCTCGATATCTCAATGGTGTGGGGTTCGATGGAAATCAGAGGTGACTAAATTGTGATCCTCTTCTCTTGTGAAATAAACATTTGACACATCATGTTAAGGTATATAATATATATATATATATAAGGAAACTAGACTATAAATAAGGATTAATCACATCTACATATGGTTTCGACTTCAAGGATATATTTTCCCTCTTTATAACGTTGTTCTTTATGTTCACTCTTTAGATATTTCCAACCCAGCACTTTATGACAGAGATTACATTGAATGTCACAAACCAGATAATCACCAGTCAACATTGATCTTGTTTCAATCTTGTCTTCCAAGACGTTAAGTACCGAGGAGATTAAATATGCGTCACCAGTCTTACCTCTGTAGTCTTTGGATATGATTTGTAAAGATGAAGACAGATGAGTTCTACAATGCCTACAACCATAAGTGATAAACCTTTTCCTTTTGTTACCTGACCGTCTGTGATAATGTTGTGATATTGTAGATGTGGAGGTAGAGGTAATGTTTCTTGGCCTACGGGTCAACCGTCTGCTGGTGAATGGGTACCGCATCCATCTTTCCTCTTCTTCTTCTTCCTCCTGCTGCAGATAATCACTGTCCTCATCAAACTCTTGGGCTGTATCAGCATTGTCGTCTCCTAGACCACCAAATAGAGTGCTGTACGAGTGTGAATGCCATTTCTTGCTGGATAAGTAGAAATAATGGTTTGGATGGGATGATGAGTCTGATCTTGATGGTGGTTCAATATATGTAGTGAAATAGATCCCCATATGGCGACGTGCTTTGTGTGTGCGTGTGTATATGTAGTGTTATATGGAGATATAAAATGTATATATATATATATGGTTGTGGGT
>JAJLXW010000483.1:3702-15278 GCA_030571515.1 Monosporozyma aquatica
AAAAAAAAAAAAAAAAAAAAAAGTGCAGCTCATCGCTCGAAAAAAAAAAAAACTGGAAAAATTCTCGTAACCCGCTCGAGGAAAATCCATTGTTCAGGACCGGAACAATAGTTCCTAAAAGGAAATGGGAACAATAGAAGTTGATCTCGGAACAAAAATTCGTACAATGTGATCTAATGTCTAAAATTTTTATTGTTTTTTTTTTTTTTTTAACACAGAAAAATTTCTTTTCTTTTTACCTTCTCGAATACCAAAATAAATAAAAATTGATGATTTTGTGGAGATTATCTTGCCTTCCCTTTATGCTTTCATTTAAACAGTTTTAAGCTTTGATTTTTTGGATAATAAACGAAGAAAGAAAATTAAACAAACAAACAGAATAATATTAGAATCTATAAAATATTCACCAAAATGGAAACCAGCCAATATACATTGCCGCCAAATTCTCAACTGAAGTAGCCTCTTGAATTAATGTCTCTACTTGACCCGGAACACTTAATACCAACCCATCACGAGGATCAATACCACGAATCTTGTTTCTTAGAATCTTTAATGACTCATGTAAAGAAGTATCGGCACTTCTATCGTAGATAATGGTTTCAATAACGTTGACTAATGACACTTCATTGCGTCTCATTAATGAGAGTGTCACTTCACTGGATTTTTTGAAAGTACCTTCGGTACCAATTATCCCTAATGCATCTACAATATTCTGTGTTAATCTAAATGGCACGACCTCGGGAACTGGCAATTTTTTACCCTTTTCAAACAGACAATCAAAATCAACATGTAGAATATTTCCTGTCTCTACATCCAATAATATATTTTCACAATGTCTATCCCCGAGTCCCAATATATGACCCACCATAGCCATCACTGCATATGACCTGGCATATCTATTCCTTGCATTAAACCAATTAATGGGATCAGGAAAAGTTTCTAAGAACCATTTATACAACTGTGGTATAAATTTAGCTACTTTCTCTTGGAAGAATTTCCTTCTTTTATTATTTTCTAAATGCTGCCATTCTTGAAACATTTTAGTAAAGTTGTAATTAAATTTGACTTTATCATATTTATTTACTAAGATGGATCTTAATGTAACCACATTGGGAACAATCTCAATTAACCCACAATCCTCTCTTAAGGATAAAACAGAATATGTCACAATACCCAAGTTTCTCTTTGTTGACTCTAAATCTTTATTTAATAAGAAGTCCATTGACGTGGCAAATTGCATATATTGATTATCTTGACGTACATCTTCCATTTTACACATTATCCCATACAGATATCCATCGGATCCAATTATGTTAATCTGTTTTGGTTTCCTTAAAGATGAAAACACTTTATATTTCTCAGAAAATTTTTCAATAGTGACCGTATTTCTGAAAGGTTTATAATTGCTATTGGCATTTTTCATCCCATGAGTCGAATTTATAGGAGATAGCATTTCTAAGTTAATGCTTATAGGAACAGTTAATGGGGAAGGTGCCAATTTCATTTTGAAATCAAAATCATCTTGAAGAAATCAATATATGCAATTAAGTTTTTTTCGGATCCTTCATATCAGCAGTACAAATCTCAATAAATTCTTTTGTTAAAGCCTCCGCAGACTCCATCAAGGATGTATTGTTTGAGCTTGATTTAATCTTCTTAGCAAGATCAGTACCAACACGCTTTCTAGGTGAATCGGATGAATTTAGTAATGCAGCAATGTACCACGAGATATGTTCAGGATAATCAAGAGCCAACATTACTAATATATTCTTGATTAAGCCAGCAGACTGTGGGAATGGATGTAACAAACGAGAAAGTAGTTGAGTCAAAACAGAATACCAGATATAGGTAGGACAAGTCGTGGATGCATTCTCAATGGCATTACAAATTTCTGACGCTGTTTTTTTTCGGATCGTTGAACCTTTCTTATCGGCATTGGACACACTCTCGGTTATATCCAACCAGAATGTGACTACTTTGGGTAGATTCTCTCTCACTTTATTGGGGTTAAGTTCAAATGCATTCAAAAAATAAGATATGGACTGATATTCAAAATAACCTGTGGTCACATAGCCTTCTTCTTTTTTCCTTTCCAATAAGCGACTGTAATATAACCCCATGGAATAATATGGTTCATCCCATTCAGGATCAAGGTCGAAAATATCTTTATATTGCTGAATAATCCTGGAAGAAGAAGAGTTATTTGATAAATCTAACCATTGGGTGTATTTTAATAAGACAGTAGCAGCATCTCTACCATTTACATTAGACTGTCTTTTATATCTCTGGTGGATTTCCCTGACTAATTTCAAAGCTCTATCATTTTCACCCTTTTTCCATAATATCTCTGCAAATTCGAGTTCTGCTTGAGGATGGTTGAAGGGGAGACATTTCATTAAGGCATCACTAGCTATGTCTAGCCTTGCATTATCACGAGCCAACTGTGCAATCTTGAAATAAGTATGACCAAGATCTTTTCGAGTATAATCGGTATTCCTTAACAAATCATATGATTTCCTTATTGCCATTAAATAATAATTAGATTTAAAATCAGCACCAATACGTTTCAGTCTATAATCTAGAATATTAATGTTACTACCGTATTGGTAAGTATCTCCCTCAGATGAAAGCAATAGCAAATCATAAAGTCCATGAAGTTTCATTAGTATATCTTGCTGTTTAACTAATGTAGTGGAACCCGAAGAAGCAGTGAAGTAAGTCCCAACAAGTCTAAAACAATTGCTAATATAGTCTTGAATTTTATGCATGTCCTTATTATGGACAGCAAATAAAGCCTTGGCAATATTATATTGTAAAAGTACATTATGATCTGGCATCTCTCGGAGACTTTCAACCCTATTAATCCATTTTCTCAAAGTTTTCATGTCACCCAGGATGTTGGCTGCCTCTAAGCCCATACAATACCATTCAGATTTATCCTTATCTAATACCAACAAATTTTCCGGCAGTATCAACTTTGTATTATTGACCACCTGCAAATTAAGCTGATGTTCATTCATAGAACGTAACATCTTCGTTGTAGCTGGTGAATCTAACTGGTAATCACCTAATACAGCAAAACAGTCCTGAGCCATCTTCCAGTTGGAAGAATACTCCAATTCTTTGATCTTCGATTCTAGATTACTTGATGTAAAGGTTTTCAACATACCATCTATAGAATCTATATCTTCAATTCTTTCATACATTTCTTGTAAATTTGTTATCAGCTCGGTGTTATGTGTTTTCATTTTGTTCGATAGACGATAACAATCTTCCAGATACAGAACAGATCGCTCATAAGAGGCTGTTACTAATGACCTCTTTGCTAGCAAGTCTGGGGAAATTGTAGTAAGGAAAGAGTCCAAGCGTTGTAACATATTGGCAGATTTTTTATCAGAAATCTCAGTAGTTGAGTACCGTTCATAGTAGTCTTTCCTATATTTAGTTGTCCACTTCTTACAATATTCAAATACGCTAAAAATAGATTCATATGCCATCTTTAAAGTGTCTCTTTGTAAACTATTTAAATTCTCAAATTCAGTTTTAAATATATATCGGAATTCAATGATTATATTCTCAACTAGCGATTCAGATTTCGATCCTGGTTCTGCCTTACTAATAATATCTACAATAATGTATGGCAACAATAGATTCGATAAGTAACCATCATCTTCTCGAATTAGCGACGAAAAGACATGCAATGGATTTTCTTCCCCAGTTCCTACTTTCAGCAGATCCAAAGTCAGTGTTCTGATCCAAGTTTTATAGTTTTCTTTGGCATCAAAAGTTGGGTATTCGAGTGCAGTGTACTCCTTCCACGATTGGGCACGGTATAAGGAAGACATTAAGGGATATAATGTGGTTTGTGAAATGGTGTTAAACCGGGACCAAAGTTTTCTTTGAATAGAGTCTGATTCAACTCCGTTTGTTTTGTCGGCCCTAAGGCCACAATATTTTAGTGATTCTTGCATAACCAAAGCAAAAAAAAGCTGTTTTCGAGGATTTTCACTCTGCCAGAATGCAGGAACAAGAACGTCATTCATAATCCAAATCAAGAATTTGATTACTTGTGTCCTATCATTAAAAAAGTAGACGTTGCTTTTCTTGCTGGGATCTTTCAAGGAGTGCTTTGTAACATCCAATATTCCTATCATACTAATGCATTTGGCGCATTTTTCACAGAGACATTTGTCGGTAGATCTGAAACGATGGGAGACATCGAGAAGAGAACCTAAGAGTATACTAATATCTTGGTTGTGATTCTGTTTTCGAAATATATCTTCAGTGCGATCTTCTTGACGATTCTTTAAAAATGTTTCTATATCTTCCAAATTTTGAAGGATAACATATCTATTATTACTCTTGAGGTTATCTGAAAATATGGATATAAAATCAGTCAGTTCTCTTGTTTTTTTTACCATTCGGGCAAACTTTGGATTATGCTCAGCAAGGGAAAGCTCCGATTTTCGTGTCAATGCGAAAGTAATATATGGTTTGCGTTTGGTGATAAGTGCTGACTTATCTTCAATAATAATATCCAAAATATCGTATATCACCTTTTGCAGGCCGCGGTCAAATGATGACCATTTCTGTAAAATAAATGATATAAAACCATCAATTACGGTGGATAGCTCTTTATCAGTTAACTTCTCAATTAATAGTTGCCATGCCTTCAATGCAATATACCTTACTTCTTTAATCTCCAAACTTGTCTGTAAGCAAATACTTATTTGAGCTAGAGCTGAAACAAGTGCTTCCCTCGATGTAATTTTTATTAACAGTAAAATGCCATTGACAACACGAAGCTTCTCATAGTAAGTTGTTTTTCCCTCAATATTATGTATGTCACTCGAATATACCTGGAATACACCCAGGATCATACCTTGAAGTTTTTGTTGGAAGAGCTTCTCTTGAGTCGGACTCCATTTAGATTCATCCATATATATTTTACCTCTTTTTTTGTCCTTTTCAAAATCAGTAACTACATATCTTAAAGCCTGAACAATATGTGTTTCGTTGTCTTTATCATGTTGCTCCGGGTTTTCATTATATTTATGAAGCTTTGTAATTTCTGCTAAGGTCCTAAAATCAGGAAGAAATTTAGAGACATAACGAGGATCAAAATTAGGAGCTCTATTATAGAATAACCTCTCTATAGTGTCCAAGGAAAATATCCTATGTTTAACCAATGCAACGGCAAATATTTGTCTACTGTTATAGTCTAATAAATCTTCTTGCTGTTGTTTTAGGAGTTCTATTTCCCCATCACACATGATTCGAGCAATTTCTCCGAAAGAATCTGTATTGAATTGCATTATTGCATATGGAACCACATAACGTTGAAACATCTCTAGAATCGTTTTACCAGAATAGCCTAACAGTTCGCATAACTGTTGGAAAGATGCCTTCTTCTGTCTCAGGTTTTTGCCCAGTTGCTGGAGTAAAATAGGTAAGATCGGTAATAATAATTGATAAGGAGTCTTCCCTAAAGTTAATGCCAAATGCTGTATTTGGAATGTCATCATAGTGTGGGTAGTATAATCCTCAGAGTTAAAGATATCCATTAGTTTTAAAAGCAGCGTATCAAATAGCTCCCCATTAGTTGTCTGGATAAGTTTTATCCACCCCATAATTACTGTTTCAGTACTTATACTATCTGTAGCAGATTGTAGAAGCTTAATCAGAATCATTGTATTCTCATCATTCTTGTTATAATGATAAGTTATATTTAGCAGAGGAAGTACTCTGGTACCAATAAGACGTAGATATCTGCTATAACTAGTAAAGCATTTTTTAACAAGGTCGAAACATTTAGAAGCATTTTCGGCAATATCTGTAGATAACTTTGGTGGCTGATAATGCGTCACCATCCTTTCCAAAGAGAGAAGAATACCACATAAGAGACCTTCTGAGAAATCCTCTACAATCGGGTTATTAATAAAAAGACGGTTTAGAATATCATACGCTTTACATTTTGTAATTTCTGGCCTTTCTGGATCTATTTCCTCGATTGATACCACTAAACTATTGTTATCACAAGATTCACAATTTCTATAATGTGCTAACCAGAATTCCCCTGAATCGTAGGCTTCCAGACAAGCTAGACGCCCTAGGACTCTTGTCCATGAAATGAGTTTGCTTGTTATTTTAGTATTAATACAAAACTGTATGCTCCTAGTAATTTCTTCATAAAGGGTTTCTACATTTTCGCCTACTCTGTTAAGCAGAGTAGGGTCTAGGTTATCAATTTCATATTTTAGCAAATTAAAACAACCCTTGGATTGGAACTTATATAGTACCAAAGACCGAAGTTTTTCCAATTGTTTAAAGTCGCCAGGAAGTGCTTTGGATATTATATCGAGCAATCTTTCGTTCTCCCCACTGACTGTCCATATATTATGCTTAGTATCATAAATCAATTTTGTAGTGTCATTCACGCTCCTACGGGTGTAATCAAAATGAATAAGAAGAATGGCCTGGGATGTTAAGACATTATATTGTATATCTGGATTACTTTCCGAATATAACAATTTAGTAAAATCAATCCATTTTTCAAAACAAAATGTATCAACAAACATATTCAAATATTCTTGGCCGATAATATTTTCATTATCCATTTCAATGTTTATGCAAAGTGAATATATACGCAACAAGGATTTGGCTAGAGTATCATCCAACAGTAGAAATCCATATCCGTTTTTTAAAAAGTGGTATAAAATCTCAATGGTAAAACGAAATCTATCCGCAGAAATGGTACACTGGGACCTTGCGCCCATTATAAGAGAATCTGTCATTAAGGAGATAAATTTCAATTGAATAAGGGAATACTCACTTAATGTAAGACGCACAGATCCAAATATATACATAAGAAATCTAATAATCTTTTCAAATGTAAAAGTCCATTGAGTGAAATGCACGGATGAATCTAAAACGGTAAGACTAGTACCAAAAACATTTCTGGGAGCACATAACCAATAGCATAAAATGAAGAGTCTTTTCAGGTTTGAAATAAATTTTTCTGTGGGGTAAGTCCCACTCAGAACGTTAGAAACCTCTTGCTCTGTCATGGAAAGGATTGATAAAATATGTGCGGTAATTTCATACTTGTATTCAATGCCATATAAACTTTCGACTTGTCTACACCATTTCCCTACTTTTTTGCGAAGTAACCATATCCTGTGTGGTGTATTGTAATGTTTTATCGATACCTGCAATAGATCATTAATGATTCGGTTTATACCTAATATTGTCTCTTCACTTGTGGTGGAAGTTGGAATTTGAGAGATCAGTAGAAAAGGTCTTGAACTAAGCAATAAATCCAAAGCCTTCATGACTTTCCCAAAAATATTATCATCTGTTAGGTAACTTCTTTTGCTAGTATCTTTTAAATTACTTAATAATGTAAGTAAGACCTTTAAACTTTTGGGGTCTTCATCTAACGATTTTTGCACAGGAAGATTATTTGTCGAATTATGATCTGGGACATTATTGGAATCAAATGAAGTCAGTCGAGACTCTTTAATTGCCGTAATTAATTCGTCAAGGTATTGACCATGTGTCTCCATAATGATCTAGAGCGGGTTTTTGTGGTTATTCTTTTGTATTCATTTTGAAAGCCCCAATTCCATATGCATTTAATAGTTTTTCGGATGTCTTTTCAAAATTATTTTTTATTTTCTTAACGGCGCTTAAGGCATTCAGGTCAAGGCTAGTATTGTAAAGAGTCGAACAGGACAGTTAACAATCTTGTTTTCTAACGCCTGATTACTGAGTTTAAATATCATCTAAAAAGTGGCAGAATGGTTGAATTGTTAAAAAGAAAAATTTAAATGTTCTTGATATCAAGGGACACTAAATCCCTTTTCTGATGTCATCTCAAGCTATTAGTGACAATCGAACAATGGAGGGCTATGAACTAACGATCAGACAGTTTCCTGCAAATGATTGTTTGAATAGAAGGGTGGAATAAGAAAAGTTGATTTAAATAAGGAAAGAATGTGCCGCATAGTTCAAATAGGATAAATATAACATATCATATCTACAGTTTTTTCTACGCCATATATCTTCTAGACAGCTACTTATATACATTATACATATGTGTCAAACATAGTGTATAGAAAAAAATTATGCTCTTGGTTTAGAATATGAGATATTCTTACCGTATTCGTTAAACTATGAATTTCTATTCTGTTCTATATTAGCTAATAGTACAAGTTTTGCCTCATTATTGATGAGATTGTCCATCATTTTGTAAGGTTGCAGATTGTTGTTGCTGCTGTTGCTGCTGCTGCTGCTGCTGCTGTAATTGTTGTTGTTGAGCAGCCCTAAGCTCTGCTTCAAAATTTAATGGTCTTTTGAAAAGTAAAATATGTGGCTCAGGAGCATGGCATTCATAATGTTCCCAACCAAGAGACTGAGTAATACCTAATCCTCTCCATTCATCTTCAGTTAATATACGTAGAGTGCCTACTTCTGAATTGAAATAGTCTGATGGAATCACTTTTAACATAGCTTTGGGCAGCATAACATGTCTATATTCGAAGTTATCATCGGAATAACGTGGAGAGTAATGTATTGATTCTTGGAATTCTAGCACACGTGCCCTCTCTTGATCAGTAAGTTTCCTACCTTGGAATGTTCTGTAATGTTGGTACATCTTGATGTGTTCTTTTTTTTTCGGTGAAAGATTTAGTGTCCGTTGCCTTGAGTGTAAATATGTTAATAGAAGGAAAGTGCGCCACTCCTAATTAGTTATAGAGTATAGTATAAAATTTTATAACTTGAATATTTTGGTCAAACCCTTGATATCCTGTGAACTGTCAAATATCTTCACAATACAGATCTCTTTTATTTCATTTATTCGCATGTTTATTTTTATTTATTTTTCTTTCTTGTCGAACTGTGGATCTTTAAAGGTTACCCCGTTTTCTCCGCAATGTAAATCAAAGTAACCTTTAATATGACAACCAACAATTTCTCTACTAGATCCTGGATTAGTGAGTATATCCAATCAAAAGAGTATTAAATATGTGGGCGTTACTGCCAATTAATAAGATTCGTGATTGTGAATTTGGAAAGAAAAAATCCAACTAAAAGCGTGGTAGGGGAGGGAAGATGATTGTACCGCTGCTACTATACACATTCAAATAGCCGCATTTAGTTGTTTCTAAGGATTCCTAAAAATAATACAAACTATCAAGTATGGTTAAGAAAATGTGGTGAAAGTAACTGGTATTAATAGTAGACTTTTTAGGACATAATATTTTGAGTATATATACTTCGGCGGCTAATTTATTTATAACATGGTTTCAAGGAAACCCCATTTTCTTCAGTTGTTGAAGAAATTTAGAACAAAACAATGAGAAAAAAAATAGCCCAGTGTCTAATGCTTGGGTTAAATTATATAATTATTCCATCAGTCTTCTCCAGATCCATTATACACAGAATCCAAATATATCTATTATTCTAAGTACGGTATTCTAGATTTTTATGTTAAATCATTTCCCATATTTAAGTAAACTCATGGTATATGGTTATCACTTAACAAGAAAGTTATTCTTCAAATCTGAAAAAGTATTCAACCCAAAAACAAGTCATCTATTCGAGAATAGACAAAGAAAACCATACTTTCTCCCTTTATGAGCAAAAGCTTACAGTCTAAATACCACACCATTCGTATTTGACATGTATACTAATACTTTTCAACAGCATTAAACCATAATTCTAGAGGTTTGAAGTCATCCTGCTAAACCTAAAAGTCCATACTAATTCTGTACTGGTGAAAAAGGCATGGACGGAAAAACTCTTCTCTGTTCGATTTTAGATTAATCTTGAACCAACAAGGATATTTTCCCTCAAAAAGGACATGCGAAATACCTTAACAATACAACACTTCTTCCTTCTACCCCACACTACCGTATCTAGGATTACGAGAAGGAACTTGTCCTCTTGCTATTGCCCTTCCCATTCTGGCTGTTTTTATTTTTCGTTTTCTCTGCTTTTCTAACAAAAGAAAAATACAAACAGACAGCAAGCAATAGCTGAAGGACAATAACATAGTGCAGTGCCTTTCAATTTTCGAACGGTAAAAAAAAAATACTGGGCTGCTACAGATCGCTATCCTGCTGCTGAAGATAGACATATATAAATCTTTCACCCTTGGTCATAGAAGATTCTGTTCAGCAGATCTGTTTCATCCTCGATTGGTAACATATTGTATAGAATTCATATTAAGTTAGAACAGGTTTGATCATCCTCTACATGCAAAGCAACGTCTATATTGGTATCAAACCAGCTTTAAACAACTTAGCTGGTGATTCAAACAACTCTCATAAATATCTGGACGATGAAAAATTTGTGGGCAAATACGATTATGTTTTATTATCAATCACAAATTCAAGGTATAAGGAGACTGTCAAGAGGTATTTGAAAGAATATAGGCAATCTCAAGAGGTGAATATTTCTACTGATCTCATAATCCCAGAACCCCAGCTACAAGATATCTCCATATCACCTTTCAATACAGCTTCCCAAGAAGAACCACCAAGATGTATTGGACTATTATCTTCTTGGTTAGAATTAGAAAGCCCTGATTTGTTGCAAAGATCCCTTGCATTTCAAGTGCTTTTAAATGAGTGTAACTATGCAAAATATGTTGGAATTAATAAATTAATATTGGCACCTCCTAAGGATTTAACTAATTTACAGGATTATTCACACATCATCCTAAGATTGCTAAATTCTAACGTATTTAACCCTGAAAAGTCAATTTCTGAAAAGGATGATGATCGAATGATGCTTTCCATCTCCTTACCCCTATGTGAAGATAGTGAACCATTAGCCACTTGGGAACTGTGGAATACAATTAGGAAATTATGTGATTACCATCCTTCTTTAACCATTTCATTAGCCGTTTCCAGAGTAAAAACACCAACTCATGTTTTGAATAGATGGCTATGTGAACCGGTAAGTTGTTTACTAATATCTTCTTCGATTTTTGCTACAAATCAATATGGTTATCCAGTACTGCACAAATTCAACCAAAGTTTAATTAGGAAGTTTCAGGAAGTAAATGGGAATTCACAGATGGCATCTAACGATTTATGTATCTTATTACATGGCATGGAAAAATATGCTGATCGAATCAAAGGAGGAGAAATTTCTTATTTGGCATACATTAATTATATATTAAAGAAAGGTGACCAAGAGGTACTGTCTGAATATTTTGAAGGCTTTAAACAACCTCGATTGTTATCACCATTAAAACCACATAGTGAGAATTTAACAAATGAAGTTTATACCATTTTCGAGAAGGATGAGGTTAAATATAATACATATGAAAAGGCGATCGAAAAGGCAATTAAAGAACTCCTTTATACCTATAGTAAATCCTCCCACTTGGTAATTTTAGTTGCAGGCGCAGGTCGTGGTGCAATTGTTGATAGATTGTACCAAGTTGTGATGAGAAATAATATTTTGAATAGAATAAGAATATTGGCATTGGAAAAGAACCCTGAAGCATGTTTATATTTACAAAAGAGAAACTTTGAATATTGGGGAAATCGAGTAGAGTTAAT
>JAJLXW010000484.1:1672-19089 GCA_030571515.1 Monosporozyma aquatica
AGCTATTGCCATTAACAGACTTTAATATATATCCATTCAATTCCTTCAGTATAAATATTTTTTTTCACCCACTACAAATTGGAAAAAAAAAATTCCTGGGTGCCATTTCTCAGCATTAAGATGCTTATATTAATGGTGGAAAGAGAACCGATCACTACCATTCAATCAGGCCATTGAGGCAAGGGTAGCGTTAGATATGTGTCTGTACCATGTCCATAAAGATTCTGTATCTCCAGTTTCCCTCCAAACAATTCTAAATACAATTTACAAAGAGGTAATCCAAATCCCATCCCAGCAATATTATTATTATTACTATATGTGTTATGTGATTGTGCAACATTGATATCTTCGAATGCATCTTGTTGTTTATGTTCTTGTGAATCTTCTTCTAGTGGATCTTGTGTCTGTGTGTATTGCTTGCTATTATTTAATGTGGTATATGAATATTCTAAAATATGGGGTTCAATCATGGGAGGTATCCCACCACCTTGATCAGAGATTTTAATCATTATTTTATCAGGATTCTCCATAGATTCTTGGTATATCCTAATATCAATACTACGTGAGGGAGAATGCGTAAGCATGTTTTGTTCAATTGAGGCTCTTGTGGAATTCTTCAATACCTCGGTCATTATATATTCTAATATGATCGGAACCATGGGAACCACAATATCTTCTCCTTTAATTATATTTAACCTGGGTAATAAAATGGGATCATATTGTAAGTGACACATATCTGTAATATATTCAAAATTATGTCTAATTAATGAGGAGATATTGACATTACCATTCAAAATACCAATATCATCATTATTATTGTTCTTTGAAGAAGATTGTTGTTCCATTATCTTTAAATAGTGGGTAGCAATCAATTTCATCTTAATTCTGATTAATAAATGCTTATTTAAAAATTGCGTGATGGAATCTCGATTGAATGATCCCTTGCCCTGATGGGTCCCATGATTAACTACCTCTTGAAGACCAGAACTTAATGTCACTAAAGTGTCCTCATGATCATTCAAAAATTGTTTCATCAACATTGACATCTTCTCTCGATCATAAAGATCGTATGGATAATTACAAGAGAGTAAAGATTTCAAAGTCTTCAAATATAGAGAATGGGTTAATTCAATATTGGGGTTCAATAGGACAATATATGGCATCTTTTGAATGAGATCCAGTTGTTGACATGTCATGGCTAATAACATATTCATATATTGTATATTCATTGTATATTGTTGAGTGGGTCTATGGATCTTATCTCTATATTTCATCAAAAACGCATAATTTAAGCTAGGTAATTCTCTCTTGGACATGTCCTGGATCAATAGCTGGATGTTTGATCTCACATTGTAATATGATTCGAACCCCATGGTCGAGAGAATACTACTACCGTCTTGCTTCTCTGTTTTGTGTGGTAAAGCGGCCCGATGGAACCGTTTCTGTCCCACCCGTCCAAGTTGGTACAAACCAGCATTACTAACGCCATATTTCCTCACTACTGCTAGTCTTCCAAACATCTTTGGTCCTCTATAACCTCCCAGCTGTATACAAATTCTATACCTATAACTGAACCTTATTATAACCTCTATATATGGGAACTTCTCAGCCGTTGGAAATTTTTCACCCCTACAGTGACTTTTTTTTTTCCAGTACAAAAAGGTAGCAATAACAACATTTCACTCCTGGTTTCAACACACATTCCCAGAATCTATCTCCATCATCTGTTACCTGATAATTAGTATAATATTATAAGAGTGTCCCATCGAAAATATGTCCAGCTTCAATTCCTTTGCCAGTTCTTGGGGTAAAAAATTAGAGGAAATTTCCTCTACCGTGTCCCAAAAGACGCAAGAATTATCTACAAATTTACCATCCATTGCACAATCTACTCAGAGATTAGTGCAAGAAAGATTGGGTCAAGTCACCGACATTTCTCAATTACCACAAGAATATTTGGAATTAGAGAAAAAAATCGATTCATTAAAATTAATTAATGAACATTTCTTACAAATTACATCAATTTATGAAAATGAATCCTATGATTATCCTAAATTTATTAAAGATTCTGTCAATGATTTATCCAAGACCATCGGTAACAAGATCACCGATTTGTCTCATGCTACTTCCACCTCAGAAGCCCAAAACATTCTTTTATCTCCAGGTCCAATTAAGGATCCAAAGACTTTAAATTATGCATTAAGTAAAGTCGCATTAACTTCAAGTGAATTAATTAATCAAACTTCTTCTTCTAATTCTCAATCTAATGCATTAACCCCCCAAGAGGCTCAAATGTCATCAATCTTATTGGATTTTAGTAATTTACAAACACAAATTGCTCAAGCTAGAATACAACAAGATACAATGATTAAGACTAAATTCAATAAGAAATTAAGAGAAACTTTACAACATGATTTAGAAAGAGCCACTAGAGCAAGAAAGGAAGTATCCAACAAGAGATTACAGTATGATGTCGCAAGAACAAATTTAATGAATGCTAAACCTGAAAAAGAAGCATCTTTAAGAGTTCAAATGGAATCACTAGAAGATCAATTTGCTCAAGTCACTGAACATGCTACTATTGTCATGCAAGAGGTGTTAGTTAATTCTGAGTTTTTATTCGATTTACAAAATTTTGTGAAAGCACAATTATCTTATTTTGAAATGTCTACAAATTTATTGAAGACTTTCCTTGACACCACTCAGTTCCCAGATCATTCTATCAACAACACAACTACGTCTGAAACCACTCCAAATGTTGAAACATCTACTCCAACTCCAATTGATCACAGTCCAATCGAATTAGACAACGATGATGAATTAGAAGACTAATTCAAGCCCTCCCAACCGCCTCTATATATATACAACTACGTGTTTTTATTTTATTTTTATCTTTTATTGCTATATATATATAATATATTTCCTACAAAATGTCTGTACAAGCTCGTTGTTGTTATTTTCACTATTTCTTTGCTTTAACCCCAGGATATTAATCTCTATATGAAATTTGTTTCATCATTTTTATCAATATGGTTAATTCAATATATTTTTGGTTTCAAATATTTAAACGGCAATAATATTTTTATTCAATCCACTTCATAAGCATAGAACCATCAGCACACAATAAAACAAAACGCAGTTTTGCAAGATGGAATTCAACGAACAAGTATTACTAAGAGACACCCAGCATTATGTTATGGCCACATTGAATTATTTGGTCTTATTTTTACAAATGGCTATCCCCATGGTTTCGCAATTTAGTACTAATCATCCCAGGTTATTTGTTTCCATTATTGGATTCATCATGTTCTACTTCACATGGACCCTTTTTGCCAACTTCGTAAGAGTGATCAAGAGACTATTCTATCTATATATGCTGGTCATTGTCCTCGCCATCTATTTACGTGGATTCCAACAGTTCTTCACTGCAGATTTGCCATTAATTTGGTCATATTTACGTTTGACAATGAAAGCCATTGCAAACACCGATGAATATGCATTTATTGAATTAAAATTGAAGCTGTTAATGAAACATGCTCGCCGTGGTTTTGATTAATAATCGTCCCGTTTCTCTCTATATGTTTTATATATCTTTATTATTGCTATATTATACTCTGTTTATAGTGTTTCCCCTTTAGGAAGTTAATTCGCCCTATAACAAAACTGAAATATTTCAAATTATAAAGCCAAGTCTATATGTCTGTATTACTTTTATTTTATTCAAGCCATAAACCAGGGGGCACATCCAAAAGGGACCTGTTAAACGTTACTATTATATCAGTTTTCTTCTTAGATGTTGAAATCAACAGTTAAAAGAGTGGCCATTTTTGGTACCATTTTGGCTATTCTAAGTAATATTTTCATTTTCACTTATCCTTCTATCCATCCAACAAGATGTTCATGGAATTGTCAAGCTCAACAGGAATCTACCTCCTCAATTGCCGTTGAAGGTTTTTCTTTATGGGAGAAATCCTTATTTTATACAAAAAGATATTTTAATGATGTCTTCAAACAAGGGAATAAGTCAGTTGATGCTATTCATACTGACAACAACTCCACTCCCATAGATGATGATCAATTACATATCTTAGCGTTTGGTGATCCACAAATTAAAGGAATTTGGAGCAACACGCCATATAGGTCAAGGTTAGATATATTTGGTAACGATTTCTATCTGGGTCATATCTATTCTATGATGAAGAAAAGATTAAATCCAAGTCACATTGTAGTCCTTGGTGATTTATTTTCATCTCAATGGATCCCAGATAACGAATTCTATAACAGAACTAAGAGATACATGAATAGAATATTCGATAGACCATCTCCTAACATTACAGAGATTCAATCAAAGAATCATGATGAATTAGGACTATATAAAGTGGATTGGCAAACTTGGGGGGATCGATTCGATTTACAAAGAAAAAACAAGACATTTGAATTCGGTTATAATGATATCTATTCTTGGAACCCTGATTTGGAGGAGCATCTTTTCATTAATGTCACAGGGAATCATGATACTGGTTATTCTGGTGATGTAACGTATCAACATTTAGCTAGATTCCAAGAAATTTTTGGTAAAGATAATTATTGGATTGAATATAATGTTGGTACTGATAAAGCTTGGAGAATTGTGGTATTGAATGATTTATTACTAGAGGGTCCAGCTTTACAACCAGAATTTGTTGAATACACATGGGAGTTTCTTTATCAATTATTCGAAAGAAAATTTGACGGTAGTACTGTCCTCTTGACACATGTCCCATTTTATAAAGAAGAAGGGTTATGTTATGATGGACCAGAATTTAGATATTATCCTGAAGGTTATGAAAGGGAACCATATAAAGCTGGTTTATTAAGATCTCAAAATCATATCGGTCAAGAGACAACAAATAAAGTTCTAAATTTAATATTCAATAATGATAAACCAGGTATTATCCTAGTCGGTCATGACCATGAGGGTTGTGAAGTAACTTACAACCGAAATTCAGATAAGGGAGAATGGATCGCTACAAGAGAAGTACAAGGTGATGCAGATTATCATATCAAAGAAGTCACCGTGAGATCCATGATGGGAGAATTTAATGGTAACACTGGGTTATTAACTGGTAACTTTAATCACTCTTTACAGCAGTGGGAATGGACTTTCACTTTATGTCCATTTGCTATTCAACATGGTTGGTGGATTGCTAGAGTATCAGCCTTGTTTACTGGGTTCCTATGGTCTCTATATTTAGTCTTGTAAACTCTACACTTATCTATATATTCCACCTTGCTAGAGTACTATAACGTATCTTCATAAGAGCATTGTCTTATTCCTTGGGATGAGTTATATAACAGTGAAGATGATAGTATATAATAATAAAAACATGATCATAAGTGGTATCTATATAGATCATATATATAGAAACGCTATGGTGAAATAAATATAAATAAAATATTGATAACATAAATACGTTGAATAAAGGAACGTCTAAGATATACAATGCCGAATAAAGTAACGAATTAATAATGAAGGTCAATATAAAAAAATTCATGAAGTGGGAACTTGGTAAAAAGCCACTAAGGGACATATCCTTGTAGTTTAGTTTTTACTACATCTAAATATTTGAAGTCATTTTCCCTCTCTTTAACTGTTGTAATAACTGTTGGCCATGACTTAAGGAGTTGGGAGACGACAAAGACTCTACATTAGATTGGTTCGGACTTAAAGAACTGGAATGAATATCATTACCGTTATTATTATTACTATTATCCATAAGTGAATCAAGTGCCTTTCTAGAAGCACCATTATCTTGCACATTATCACTTATTTGAACATCTGGATACTTTAAATTTGAATAGTCCAACCTGAAATTAATCTTATCTACCACGGACCAATCATCCAATTTGAATATCTTGTAATCAGCTAATTCAAATAGTTCATTTTGCATCTTAACATCACCTTGTCTTAAGAACCACATTGTTTCACCGGTACCAATTTTCCAGTTCTTTTCCTTCAACAATTCAAACGCAATCTTTTTCTCAATGGGTAGTACAGCAAAATAATAATTGTAAAACAAAGTAAACATTTCCATGCCCCTGAATTTTTCTAATATTTGATTAAGATCTTCTTCCTTTTCCATACTTGAGCGAATAATGTCCCATTGCTGGGTGGATCTAAAGGCATCTAATGGATTTGGTGGATTAACCCCCAGAGGGATCTCACTTAATCTTGGAACTTTACAAGTATCAATGCTATGTCTATATCCACCTAATTTACCATCATTAGCAAATATTTTATTCTGGGTAAGTTCATATCCCATAATGAATTCGTTAATGCCGTTAGGTAAACTTAACAATTCAAAATTGTTATTGTAGATTTCTTCTAATTTGGTGCGTTTTTCATCTATAATGTTAATATCTGTGGTACTTAAAGTTTGATACTGTGGTTCTTCAAATAATTCGTCACTATCTCCATCATAATCATCACTATCCTCAGAGGAATATGAGGATGAAGACCCTTCTCCCTCAAAGTCATTATCTATCAATGAAGGTTGTTCGATGGAATCTGTTGTGTCATTAGCACCTGCGTCGATATTTCTTTCTTTTTGGACATTGTCTATAGCATGCTCCTCGACCTTATTTAGTTGGTCAGACGATAATGGATGGTACTTATGGAATTGTTGATTATTTTGGTTCACAGCAGCAGCCCCAGCAGCCAAGACAGCGGCGGCAGTGGCGGCCGATGATGTCGACGGTGTAGATTTATTTGGTTGCACTGAGGTCAAAGATTCTAGCTGTCCTAACTTTTCTAAGGAAATATTTGTATTGTTATTGTTATTCGATAATACTGGAGTGCCTAGTCTTGGAGTAGTGCTGGTTGACGTTAGTGGTGTAGCATCATTAGATTTTATTTTACTTTGTTGTGATGGTTGTTTAAAGACCACCTTTGGTTGTTGCTTATCTTCTTCCTTCTTCAGACTTTGAGAAACAGCAGTGGACCACTTCATATCGCCAACTGGTTTAGCAGGGATGGTAGCTGGTTTCAATACAGTAGACCCAGTAATACCGTTGGTACCTTGATGAATATGAGTATGAACAATATTAGATGATGGTGAATCCACTTCTGTAGTGGTCTTTATCACGGAGGAAGAAGTGGAATCAACTTTTTTAGATAGTGGTGAAGACGTCGATAATATACTTTTATCATTATTGTTAGTTTTGGGTGTAGAAGCAGTAGAAATTTTCTCGTCAAGAGTTGAAAGAGGTGGTAGTGGTTTTGATCCCATTTTCACTGTTAGAGTAGGTCCCTGTGACATTATTTCAGCAGCAGCATTCTTTGCAGCCAATTTTGCGGCCTTTTTCGCCTCTCTTTCCAATTTCCTTAACTCTTTTTTGGAAAGTTTTGATGTATCTTGTATTACAGGTTTGGAATCAACATCGTTACTACTGTCACCACCTGTCCTCTTGTTATCTTCTGATATTTGACTTGCGAAATATTGTGATACTTCATGGGCAATGGCTTCATTTGATAAAAGATCAAGATTGTCATATATCGTTTCATCTTCGATGAAATTATCTTCCTGATTGTTCTCTACGAAATAATTTATATCATCTTTAATATCAATGACTTTTTGCGGGCTTAATTCTTCATTGGCCAACAGACGTAAAGCCAATTCTATTTGTTGTTGATGCCATCTATATCTTAATTGTAAATCCTTGATTTCTTTTATCTTGTCTTCATTTGCTTGCGAATATGTTTTCTTTTTCTTATTTAGCACTTGCAATCTATCGATCTCAACATCTAATAGTTCATGTTGTCGATCTAGTTCGTCGATAGTTTTCGAAAGATAGGCTTCTGTCTCTAATCTCTCTTTAGCCTCTGGATCCAGAGTGTCTGCACGTTTCAGACTTATATTAGAGTAAGCTTTCTCCTTCGAAGCCTTCTCTACGGCTTTATATTTTTCCATAGCTATTTCTACTCGTCTTCGATGTTCCAAGAGGACATCTTTATCTTTAATTTCAGGGGAACTTTGCCATGACTTGATTTGTTCTCTTAGTCGCTGTAATTTCTTCACCTCTCTTTTCAAATCAGATTCTAATTTATCCTTTTGTGAAGGATTATTTGTACAGCTTTCATGCCTTTCATAATACATGTCAAAGACATCCAGTCCTTCATTAATCTTCTTGAAGACTTTATCCACCTCTTGCTGTAGTTTTCTATGAGCCATGATTGCAATTTGAGAAGTATTTCTATATTCTATAAAGAAGATGCTGAAGTAATCAGGAAAGAGTTGAAGGGATCTTAGTCAGAGTCACTTCCTTGTTATTAAGTTAAAAAAAAGCGTTATAAATCAAAAAAAAAAAAAAAGGAGTAGCCAACCACTACTATCAGCTATCTAACTCGCTCAAACTATTTGCACCAAAATAAGCAATGACGGGAGCTATACTTCTCTTAGTCCATTGGTAATATTCCGCTGTAAATCTAACCTTTCCCACTACATAGAATTTCCATCTTTAATACCTGAAATTGAAAAATTTTGCATCAAAAAAAAAAAAAAAAAAGCAGAAATTTAACGGAAAGCCGGGATTGGGAACGGGATATCATTTCCGGAAGACGGGAATGAAAACACAACCCGGCATTCCGCAAGTCATCGAGAAATTCTGAAAATTTGACGAAAATTTGACGAAAATTTATTCATAATTGACAATTAAAAGACATATCTTGAAGTCATCTCAAACATGATTAAAAGTCTCACAGCCGTACCAAGAGAAGTCTTTTTTCCAATAACTAAGCTGGGGTGAGTTACTCTCACTAATCTCAATAAGGAATCGACTATTTTTATTAGTTATACAGGAAGTCTATTTGGCTGGTGTCTTCTTTTTTTTTTACTTTAAGCTGTTTAGAGGGCACATAAACAAAATAAAAGAGCTTTCTGAACCTTTATAAACCTCATAGAATATTAGCGTGATTAAGGTATTTTTTATACTAGATGAAGGGCAAGATGCTTTCCGTTGAACAAAGATATAATATTTGTCTAATGGCAGAACGACACCCTAAATGGACACAACAAGAATTGGCGAAATGGGCTTACGAAGCATTCCAATTATCCAAAATACCTTCACAGGGGACAATATCAAGACTATTAGCAAAGAAATCTACTTATATGAATGCAAAGGAACATGAAAAGGATGCAAATAGATTGAGAAAACCAAATAATTTACTAGTTCGTAGGATCTTACAAGAATGGATTTCACAAAGTATATGGAATGGGATCCCTATAACATCACCCATTATCCAAGACACTGCACAAGCAGTTTGGCATAAGATCCCCGCAGAGCATAGAGAGGGAAATGGATCATTTTCATATAAATGGATATCGAATTTTTTATCAAGAATGGATTTTAATATTTCAATGTTAGACGAAGAACAACCAAAGACACCAAAAGTTTGGACTTTTGAAGAAAGAGGACATTTAAAGCAGCTTTTTGCTAATATTGAACCATATAATCTTTTTACATTGGATGAAACCTTTTTAGCTTACAATTTACCTTTAGATTACGCACAATATGAAACCAGTTCTATTCAACGAAGGATAGAAGTTGCAACAGTTATGCTTTGTTCCAATCTAGATGGGTCAGAAAAACTAAAACCTCTAGTTGTAGGGAAATATAATTCATATAGAAGTTTCAGAAATTATTTCCCAGATGATCCAACTGACCCAATTCAATTATCACAATTAGGTACCAAAATGGCTAATAAATTTGAAATCTCGTATCACAGTAACAGAAAATCGTGGTTAACAAGTAATTTGTTTCATAATTGGTTAGCAAGATGGGATAAGCGTCTCGTAGCAGATAATAGGAAAATCTTTATTGTCCTTGACGACTCGTGCTCACACAGAATTATTAACTTGCATTTACAAAATATTACTCTTATCTATACATCTTCAAATTCTAGGTTCTTACCTTTCAATTGGGGGGTATTGGATGAATTTAAGACAAGATATAGGATACAGCAATATCAGGCGTTAATTGAGTTACAGAGAAAGATAGAAAATAAAATTGGTAAAAAATATTATATCAGCTTTGAACAAAGTCAACTAACAATGTCAAACGCATTTAAATTCATTAAAAGAGCTTGGGATTCTATCCCAACTAATACAATAAAGGCAAATTGGAAGAGTTCGGGCTTAATCCCACCAGAAATGTTACATTTAACTGAACATATCTCAATGGCCTTCAAGAAAAATGAAATATTAGAATCACAGTTAAATAATTTATGTCAAGAGTATCATTGTGAAAAACAATGGGAATACGATATGTTATTAGATTTGAATATGGAGAATAAAAACACAAATTTTCTAAGTACTGAAGAACTTGTAGAAAGTGCTATTATCGATGATATTGAGCCAGAAAATAATTTTTATCCAGGCAGCGCAATCACTAGCACATCAGCCTCTCAAATTGGAATGGATGAACTTATACAACAGATTCCCACTAATGTAATGGATAATAACAGTAATAATCTTAATAATATTCCACCTTCTTTGAATAATATGACATCCTTACATCACACAGGATCGAATACTAACATAACTTTGGACCATTTTAATAGAGACCCATCTCATTTAAATTTACTAACGGACTCAAGTCTGCATCATCCAGATCCCAATAGGTTTATACCAACAAAGAGAAATAGCATTACCGATAATAATGTCACTAGCAATCTGGTAACGAATCCTATTGATGGCAATTTGGAAAATAATTTGAACAAATATTTTGCTGATTACAACCAAAATGGGAATATGTTTAATGTGAGTACTTTAATCGATAAACCAAGTCTTTTTTTTAATGGAAATCTAGATTTGGATCTCCAAGATATTGGTGTCAATATTGCAGGATCTGATTACTTCAACGACATATTTAGCAACTCAGTAAATGATAGCAATACACCCAATAGTGTCACAGGCAGTAACAATACCAATGACAATAATAACATTGCAAACAATAATAATAATACACAGGTGCCAGGTGCAATCGCAAATGTTACCTTACCCTTCACTGTACATAATAATGGGGCACGAGCAGCTGACCTCTCCCTGTCTCCGCATTCAAATGTATTTCTAGATGATAAGCATTCAAAAACTGAACCGAATTTATCTAATAATAGTGAGATAATACAGCCAAATAATGCACCCTTCAGTATACCAAATTTAGACCAATTACTGCCGACCGACTCAAGTACTGACCTGACATCGTCGATTTCAAATGCCAACAGTACACCTCATATCCCACAAAATAATGTTTCCCCTAATAACTTGCAGGATAATATAGATATAGCTAAATCATTGGGGAACATTATAAAACATTCGGAAAATAATGAACTTTATCTATCAAGATCCACTATGCATGAAATTAGATCTACCTACATGATCCTATTGAAAAAAATCAAAAAAACAAGACAACAAATGTATAAGTCCAAACTAAGAGCAGCGCAGCCACATTATGATAATGTTTTATCTACAAATAAGAATGTGGATAACATATTGTCGACTAACAGTGCGGATCAGTTGTCTTTGGATCTGACTCTAAAAGATAACACTTCTTTTTTCTAGACAAGGGGCAATGATATACAGATACTTTCTCGTTTGTAGACGACCCTGTTTCCCTCTCGTAGCATTTAGTTGTCCATGACTTTATTTATTATTTATTTATTTGTTAGAGGTCTTTATGTGTATACAGGTTTTAGCATGACTATATCTTATGTATAAATAATCATAGAAATACTTATTCCTTGTAGTTGCAGTCCATTTTGAAGGACCCAATGATCTAGGTTTTATTCATTATACTTCGACATACTTCTATAAAATCTCACCTATTTCCATGAGTTATTTAAGGGATATAGGGAAGGTACTTAATATCGTGTGATATGAATTGTAGGAATACAACTGAGAAAAAGACACCATAACATTGAATAATTCATTGTGATTGTCTAAATTAAATACAGAATGGCCACCTATACTTTATTTGCCTCCTTCAACGTCAAAGTATTTTCCCATTTCACTCATTTTTAGATAGCGCATCGCAAAAGCTAACGATTCATCATCTACAAGCTGAAGTATATTTCGGATGACCTCGAGACTTAAATCTTTACTGTTTAATGTTTCACCAACTGCTGACTTGATATCTGCAATTTTAATATTACTATTTATCGCACTTATCACACTAACGTACCTTTCCCCAAGAATATCAGATTGTTTCAAAAACAGACGGATATATTCTGGTCTATCAATCGTGTATGTAATGATAAAATCCCATAACTCTTCATCCTTCCAGCTGATTACATAGTCTACAGCCATCTTTGGATTATTCAATTCATCTATTATGATTTTAAGAGCCTTCTTAGCTTCTCCAATGCGTCCCCATAGGTAAATTAATTCATTGTACAGCCCATCTTCTGATCGACAGAGTTGGATGGCCTTATTCACATCATAATCCTGTTTGTCTTTCAAAAAGGGTAATAATTTCTCTTTATCATTTTGTGCATATAAGCGTACCATCTCATTTTCCTCTGATCTTATCAATCGGGGTTCTGCTTTTGCGATATTTTCCAATACAATTAGAAGTAGCTTATCTACATTAATATCTTTCTCATTACCTTTAAACATTGCAATAAGCTTCTCGATTGGAAAATATTTGGTAGCCACTGTGGTCAACTCTATTGATTTGTAGAATATAGTTGTTATTCTCGCTCTAGTTAAAGATACTATAGTGTTTAGCTCCTCCTGATAAGGAAGTAAAATAATATCTATAAACAGGTTCTCAAAGGTTGGAATCAGATGGGGGTGCTCCAGTAAAGTATCTAATGCTTTTTTATCATGACCAGATATCATATGCCTTATCGCTTTAGAATACTTTCCGTCTTGTAAATATAAATAAACCACCTGATCGCGATAAAGCCGTATGGTATGTTCGTCAGCAGATTTACCCATTTCTTGCTCCAATCTTTCTTCACTTAAATGTTGAGGCAACTTATCTGTAACTCGGGAAGCAAGCGACTGAAATCCTTGATGCCCCTCCGAGAAAGGTAATCTTCTAATATGGTATCAAATATAAGTGGGTCAAAGCCTTTGTCTTGTGGTATATTACTGATTAAATTGTCGTTTATCTGTTTTGCATTCAAAGCTTTAAATATCAATACCTGCCATTGTTCTTTAATGAAATTTTGGAAATCGACTTCATTACTAGAGTTGGTCTCCTCTGCTTTAGTAAATATTTCCTTCATTTTTGATCCGAGTTCATCCCAATTATTCCTATTAATTTCTTGAACAATATAACTAATACCAATATTTAATCGTTCTCGGACCTCAACCTCAGGTATATATTGAGCTATATCCCATGCCTTTTTCAAATTCTCTCGATTCAAATACCAGTTGTAGTGATCTCTTAAGGATAGTTCCTGAATATTGATACAATCTGTAGCACTTATTAAATAATATTGCGGAATAGACTCATGA
Organism: Monosporozyma aquatica; assembly: GCA_030571515.1. Taxonomy (NCBI): domain Eukaryota; kingdom Fungi; phylum Ascomycota; class Saccharomycetes; order Saccharomycetales; family Saccharomycetaceae; genus Monosporozyma; species Monosporozyma aquatica. The sequence goes on from JAJLXW010000484.1 coordinate 15,172, forward strand.
TAGAGGAATTTACACAAGTGATAATCATTGATTGTTAAACGTTCATAATTCTTAATAAGAACTTCATCACTATTTATTTCTTCACCAGTGACAATATCAAATATTCTTAACTCTGGGACTGCATTTTTCAATTGAATTTGATCATGATCCCATTTCTCGTAGCCTAAACACATAAGCTGATCGTCTTTGAAGGAAGCTACACCAGCAATAATCATTTGTACAGTGAAATGATGTTCTAATTCCACTTGTCTATCAGGAACACCTCTTAAACTTGATGCTGCACTGGATAATATCGAACCAAGATGAGACGAATCCTGACTTGCTTTTTGTAAAAGACTTACTTTCAAAGACCAAATGTTGCAACCCCAGCCTATTATAATTCTATCACTTTCAGGAAAATTAACATGAGGTTTAAATAAATCAGGCCTTGAGATATCGGTGAGGTTGTTGGTTCCGTCATCTTGTAATTGTGGATATGGGATATGTAATAATTGTGATCTCGATATGATATCGACAAATGTAATACCATCATCATTAAACCAAAAGACGGTATTTTCTAATTTGAATATACCCAAGATTGAACCTTTACCTTTTGATAAAGTTATATCCATTCTATTCCCCAACCAATTTCTTTGTGAAAGAATGACTTCCCCTGCCATCCCTCCAGATACAAACATCTTAGTATTTTTGTAATCCTCATCTAATACCACCGCATGGACAGGTCTTTTAAAATCAAATGCTGTCAATTGTGATGGATCATGTAACGAACCCGTTATAACAGTCCCATCCATAGATGCAGTAGCAAAATTGGACTCGTCACAATATATTGACATAATGGAAGATCTATGACACTTCAACGTTTGGATAGGTTTAAAATCAGGGGTGGTAATATGTAAGATACCTGCATGGGTGCCAAAGAAGAATCGATGTTCATTAAAATTGCAACAAGAAATGGTATCTCTTTGGAAAAAACTTTTCGGCAGTTTAGAAGTTATTCTTGTATATTTCAATAAAGGTGGAGACTCGTCTTCATCTTCTGATTCAGCATCTGTGCTATCTTCATCTGTGGCTCTCTCTTCTGAACTCTCATCCTCTGAAGTTTCCTCTTGTCTATTTATGGAGGTTTCTTGACTAATATCTTGAGAACTTGACTTAGAGTCCTCTTCCACAGATTTAGGAGCAGTTATATTCTTTCCTACTGTTCTTTCTGGATCATTTATACCCTTTCCTGTTTCTTCACCCAAAATGGATCCAGTCTCTTCCTTAATGGTAACTTTTGTCTCGGATGAACGTAGATCCAAGTTACCTTCAGACATGTAGGCTATACTAGAATTCAATTGAAACCTCTGTAAAGTTTTTAACTGCTTTTTTCGCTTGAGCAACCTTTATAGTTGCGTCTTAAAAGATCAGATGGCTTTGCAAATATAAGTGAAAAATTATTCTATACGAGACTTTATAACATCATTTATACCTTTAATAAAAGAATCTTCGCAAGTATCAGAAAAGAAGCAGTTAGAGGTGGATTATTCGATATGGCCAGAGCAAGAAGAGGTGTTCTCTTACAGTGTGATCCGTCTATTAAGGCTCTGATCGTGCAGATTGATTCACAACGGACAGATATCATCCTGGAGGAGTTAGACGACACCCATTTGCTTGTAGATCCATCGAAAGTGGAGTTTATTAAAGCAGAGTTGAACCGTCTGTTGTCCAAAAATATATACAACCCAATGGACGAGGAAGAGAATCAGTGAATGTACTACTTGCATTTATGTGTTATGGATAAGATGGCAAATGGGGGAACATATGTATATATACAGTTATATATGTAAATAGATAAAATGGACATGAATATAAAGAAAATTGATGGGGTGTTGTACGTTGCTTACACTCAAGAAGAGGATGCTGACTTGGAGTGTAATTCTTCTCTGACCTTTTCTTTCTCTGTCTGGACGTCAAGTCCGAATTCTTCAGCCAACCGTTTCTCTAATCTCAACCGTTTCTCTAGTTTCTCCTTCTTCATTCTGGCCAGCTCAGCTTTAATCTCATAAGGTTCCTTGGGGATCTTGTTCAAAGTCTCTGGGTCTGGCCAAAACCCTGGCACATTCAATTTACGGTCTGTGTCGGTACCTATGTAATACATCACGGCAATGGGGGCCAGGAGACAAAAAGAAAACCGGAACACTTCTAATTGGGCTCTGGTATATTTGAAGGGTAATCTGAATCTCATATTGCGCTTGAAAGGTGTGTGTCTTGTGCTCCTTGTTGTTTGGTTATAAGTTGCTATTACTTTGATTAAAGGCTCCTTTAAAGAAGAGCTTCTTCTCGTTTTCTAACTGTAAGAATATTCGCTGATTGATGAAATATAGAGGACAACTGAAATTTAAAGATCTTTAATAATGGGATATGCCATATCATGGGTAACACAGCCTATCAGAACAAAATATGAGTCGTTTGGTTCATCATGACAAGGATCAAAGTTCAATTAATCTCTCAGATTTGTTTGCGCAATTGATCAAATTTAATTCTAGCGAGAAGAAATATGTCATGGATGAAACTATATCATCCTTCCTTTACTACATGTTTCCTCGAGACCTTTTCATTCGAGCCTTGTCCCTTTTAGAGTCTCATGACATGTTTATATACATTTTAGACAATCAAAACATATCGTCACCTGCAGTAGCGACACATTTACAAACCATTAGTGATGAAACTGGTCTCGAGAGAACAACTAACATACAAGAAGATCATACTTTTGATGAACCAAATATAGCTATACCGTCTTTACAAATTGAAATGATTGAAAATTTTTATAAAGAATCATTACATGAGTCGGATTTCTTATTTAGATTGATTATTAAAAATCAATTTGAAACTGTACAGAATGGTTCTGCCACATCTTCTTCATTGGTATATGTGGATATTTTACGTTGGACATGTTCCTGCCATGAATATTCAAAACTTTTATTAGACGAGATCAATAAGATAAATGATAACACCACACAGCTGAAAGATCATCTCTTACTAGAAATTGATGATATAGACAAGTTTTCCAAGGATAAGTTTTGTCAATTAGATTCTTTCAGCCTTTCTAAACAGCGATATTTAAAATATGATAAAGTGATGTGTCCACATTTACTTGCATATGCTATCTTATTAGTATCTCATGAAAATGTCTTAAAATATTTTTGTCAACAGGAAAGGAACGTCTTCATGGTTCCCATTGATAGTGTAAATGAATGGTTAAAGCTGCATATAAATATAATCACCGAAACCCGGTGAAATAAAATATTAGAATTAAGTTTTCATTACATATAAAAAATTATATAAATTACTATTTAAATCTATTAAACTAGTAATAAACAAAAATGGAATAACGTAATGTTATTAAATATTAACGAACAGGAATGTGAAAGTATGGAAATTGAATGTAAAAGCAAAAAATGAAAATAAGATAAGAACTATCTGAAAGGAGAAGTTCAACAACTCCGAAACTTCTCCTTAACCAGGACTTGTTTTTTCAAGACCTTCTCATTAGAAAAAGAAATAAAATATGAAATGGAAAATGGAAAGGCTGTTAAGAAGATAAAAGTTCTATCCGGTGGCACAACACTGATAATGAGGTATTCTCAGGTAGTCACTTATAATAGCATCATAGCAGCACCAATGGCACCAATAAAAGATGGTACTAATGCATTAGCACCATTTGGAGCTGGAATAACAGTTGGTTTGGTAGCAGTGGTCTTGGTTACAGCTTCGGCAGCCTTAGTCTTTTCTTTGGTGGCAGTAGTAGTTGGTGCAGCACCAGTCTTAGTCTTCTTCAAAATAGTAGTAGTAATGGTTTGACCTTCTGAGTTAGTAGTGGTGCAAACAGTTTCGGTGACTGTTTCAGGTTCAGTAGTGATTGGAATAGTCTTGGTC